>JBBBDQ010001627.1:2317500-2320000 GCA_037127315.1 Ascarosepion bandense | reverse complement strand
ATAACAGCATAAACATTTTGATGATAAAACTGAGTTTTAAGTTTGAACCCTTTTAATATCATGATATGCTGTTTTTTTTTTTTTTTGTTTTTTGGTAATTGAGTAGAGGTACTTAAGTTCGTGGTTTCTTTCTTCTGTTTGACTACAACCTCCATCTCATAGATGATAAAAAATAACTAATCTGATTTTCTCAACGATTTTTTATAAAAAATTACTTGTATGATTTGTTTTTCGGTGTGTGGTTGAAAGAAGTATGCATACTTTTTTTCTTTCTTTCAAATGTTCATTTTTACTTTTCATAAGCTGAGAGGAAATACAGATGTTGAGTCAAGGATAATATTTTTACAAATGAATTTCTAAAAATCTGTGAGCGTCTTTAATCTGAGCGACATTTTGACTCCACTCTGGAAGCGTTAATAAAACAAATGTTTACACTTTCCAGGATGATAAAAGCAATACAGTCTAAATTCCATTTGTCAGATCTTGCTTTGATGATTGTGAGATGTCACTGTCTTTTGTTTAACCACACATTTTGATGTAAATCATGCGCTATGCATAAGACCAAAGAGTTCAGTAATATTATTGTAGCTAATTCTAAATAACTTGTGAATTTTCAATGGCATACTTTTGGGTTGTAAAAGGAATCAGATTTTCTTTTTCTATATTTGAAGGAATGTTTCATTGCAAGATTTTTAATTGACCGCGGCCGAGTAAAACAGTAAACTTTAATTGCCCAATTAAGTTTTTAATCAACTGAGTCGATCAGGCAAGTGAAATTTCAAAGGCTATATATATATATATATATATATATATATATTAGTCATTCACATACAAGCCTGTGTCACTGTATCACAACACATCAGTGAAGCTAGACATATCCACTTGCTTCTGGCCGGGATTGAAACTCGACCAATTTGGTGTCAGTCGGAGTCTCTACTCCCTAAACCATCTCAGAGAAGGGAAATTTTAATATCTTGTATATAAGCAGTATATACAGTCACCAGTCACCGAGAGAAACTTAATTCATTACTGAAGAGTCACTCATTATAGCCGAAGTGGGAACTGTTTTTAAAATTTTCTTCTCCAGAGAGCTCAATCATAATGAGAGCATAATATATTAGTCATCCACATACAAGCCCGTTTCGCTGTATCACAGCTCATCAGTGTGGCTAGACATATCCACTTGCTTCTGGCCGGGATCAAAACTCGAAAGTAACAGACATCGGTTGGTAGTGTTAATTGTGACACGATAACTAGGCATATATGTATTTTATTATAATAGATTAAAATAGAAAATGGTTAAGAATAGAAAATAGTTTAAAAACATATTTAACAAAAGTGAAAAAGAAGAAAAAAATAAATAAACACTTTTTCTTTTATGAGGAAAATTGTGGAAGAGACAAGAGTATCCGATTTACTGTTTTAAATCCTACCACTCTTCCGCTAAATATTTGACTCGGTGATTTAATGTGATAAAGAGATAAGTTCAGGAGATAAAAGTTCAGAAGGTGAGTTTTTCGAATGACCCGGTCAAAGGCTGTCTTTTACTGTATCTTGACCACACATTAAGAATTTTCCGGTGGAAGCTTTAAGATAAAAAAAAAAAAAAAGATAACTGAAATTTCAGACTTATAGTCGCCAATGTTTATAACCAGTGGTCTAAAGCATTTCCGGATTTCCGGGTCAATTTTAAATAAGTTCGGGTAATTTTTCCGAGTCAGTACAGTTGAGTTCCACCGGGCGCGAGCTTGAAGTAAGAATCTCCGTTCGTCTTGTTTCATTCAGTTCGGATTTGTTGATCTCCATTAATTAGTTAGAGCTGTGTGTCACATTCGCCTGCCCCAACCGAAAAGGCTAGCTCTAGTCTAAACGAAATAAAGCATCCTTTCAACTCATCCAAGTTGTGGAAGTTCGTTCCTTATAGTTCAATCTTGTACCCCCAGCTCTTCGGCCAACATTTTCTACAAATTTCCGGCAACATCACAGCGTGGAGAACGGCCACCGGAGAAAATTGTTAGGACGGACAATTGGGGTGTTACATAATAAAACGGTACTCGATTTATAATAACGAAGATATAATTTATATTGATATTGAATATAGATTTTGTTCCTCACTGTTAACAACTTTGAGTTTCATGCAGAATGCGTTTGTCAAGTGCAGATAGAAAACTATTGCCTCATTCATGAAACTGAGAGTTGTGCTACTGGTGAGGTATAAAATTGTGTATGTTTTTATATGATTTGTGGCTTGAATGGATAGCATTTTACCCCACCACCTGGAACAGAGAGGGGAAAAATATAAATGATGCTGTACTCAGAAAGGCCTGATATGACACCCTCCAATGTGTAAGAGGCAGTACTCAGAAAGACCTGACATAAAACCCTTCGATATGTGCTAACACAATACTTGGAAAGACCTGACATGACACCCTCCGACACATGAAAGAGTAGTACTCAGAATGACCTGACATGATGTATGAATATGCAGTACTTGGAAGGA
>JBBBDQ010001627.1:2230000-2302500 GCA_037127315.1 Ascarosepion bandense | reverse complement strand
ATTGGTAACTATTGCCGTTGCCAAGCGAAGTTTGTTTTTTTGTTTTTTTTTTGGTGGATTTTATAATATTTCAGTTTAAACAACCTCTCTGGATGGCTCATGTGAGCCGAAAGCTTAGAAGAAAACCAATAAATAATTATCCAAATGTTGGAAAATTTTTGTCTTTATTCTCAACTGAAATTAAAGCAAAAATATGACGTTTAGAACAGCTCATGATTAAACATAATAGACATTCATTGTCTCTTATATTTAATAGCATATGTTTAGAAAATTACTTGCTGCCTCTATATACTAAATATATGTATATGTGTGTACGTGTGTATACATACACATACACACACGTGTGTATGTATATATATATTGTGTGTATTTTGGCAGCATTTTTTCATTAATGCAGGTTTCATTGAATAATATAGACAAGTTTTGTCTATTAATTTTGTGTAGGATCCGTTCATACCGTCTGATATACTTGATGGTGATGTTGTTGAAAGACAACAAAAAAATCACAATAATTGTTGATTTTTTTTTTATCGGGTCTAAGCTTTCGGCTCACATAAGCCATTATCAAAGAGTAAATATTAACACACAGTAAACATAGAACATTTAAGTTATTAACAATAAAGAGAATTGAATTAAAAATATAAGTCCATCCCTATCAAGACACGTATATATATATATATATATATATATACACACACATATGTCAATTTTTTTTTTCTGCTCCAAACATGATGATTGACAATTTGCTTGTGTTCGTTAGAATGTGAAAATTATCTAAAATGGAATTTTTTTTATTTACTATAATGTCATGCATGTATTAAAGCTTTAAAAAACTGTTCTTCTTACAAACACATGACCTCTTAATATACTATAGAAAATACCATATTTAAAGTAAATGTGGCCTTCACTTAATAAGTTAACCACAACAAATCTTTGTGGTATTTTTAAGAAATTTTAAAATTTTCTAAATTATAATTTAAAAAGAAAAACTAAAAATAATTCTTGTAAATATTCAGTCATGAAAAAGACAATTTTGCCTCAGACTGTAAAGTTCTTTTTATATATATATATATAGGACCCACTAACAATATAGGATTCTATAGAGATGACTGACTCATAACCAATAAATCTACTGGAGGTAAGGTTGATAAAGCTAGAAAGTCTTTAAATCCTTTGGTCTTAACATAGTAATTAACCTTAATATCAAGCAAGTTGACTTCCTAGACATAACATTAGACTTAGTATTGAACACTTCCAACCTTACATGAAAAATAATGCTAACTAAATCTATATAAACTTCAATTCTAATCACCCACCAACCATTATCAAATATATCCTATCATCAGTAAAATGCCACATTAACACACTCCTCCAATAAAGAAATATTTGATAAACACAAGGTAATTTACAACAGAATCCTTAAAGAAAGCAATTATCCAAAATTAACTTTGTGGAAAAATTCAAGAGCTCAAAAAGCGAAATAGAAACAGGAAAATCATATGGTATAACCATCCTTTTAATCAGTCAGTTAACTTCAAGATTGGACATAAATTTCTTAAATTAATAGATAGCATTTTCCTAAAAATAACCTAAGCAAAATCTTCAATAAAAATACAATAAAACTAAGCTATAGCTGCTCCAACAATCTAGAAAAAATAATTAAAGTACATAACAGCAAAATGTTAAAAGCACACAACAAAAATATATCCAACCCTGCCTCTGTAACTGTAGTAACCCAAATCAATGCCCCACAACCAATAAATGTTTAATGAATCCCTCACATATGTGTTCGATTTCATCCATGGAGAATCCTAAAGATGAAGAAAATATATATCGGAAACACCATGAACGTATTTAAAAAGTGATTTTACAATCACCTCTCATCCTTCAATAACAAAGAAAAACAAAACATGACGTCTCTCTCCAAATACAACAGTTAAGACAAAAATAAAACACCTAAAGTTAAATGGAAAATCCTCAAACAAGCAAGAACAGCTGAATCAATAAATCCTTTGTCTTCAAGAAAAAATTGAAATCGTTAAATATATGAATAGCAACAAGTTTTTAAACCAGAGGCTTGAAACTACAGTAAACTGCAAGCACATTAAAGAACTAACCTTATAATCATGCTAAAAAATACTACAAAAGCCAGAGCTAGGACCCCTTAGAAATGATACACCTTCATAGTACTAACAACACTCTTCCACACACCACAAATCGTGATCTAATTTAAAAATTAAAAAATTTATAAAAAAAAAAATCGATTTCCTAAATTCAAAATTAAGGTTAAATATACAAAATTAGATTAATTATAAAAACTGTGCTTAAATACAAAAATATTCTATAGTTGTACAAATAAGCAGTAAGTCCAATCCCATCCCTTACACCTCCCTACTCTGCTCCTCTAAGAAATCCAAATGATAAAGTCTAGTCGCAAGTTCATAAAACTTATATCCTATCTGCTAATGTTAAATCTGTTTACAAAATTCCCAGATACTCATTAATCAACTATATTCACCACCCCCACCCCCACCACTTTCTTCAAAATTCAAACGGACGATTCACAAGAATTTATTCCCTTATCACTAACCCCCACCAACATCCCACACATAATTCACCAAATATAAGAAAAGAGGCTTTCCATTCCTGTCCACACCACCTGATGAGACATTGTAGTTTCAATGTCGAAACAAATGTACAATTTGTAGTGGATACATAAAAAATTTGTACATGTTCTAAAATATAATTTATAATAAATATTTACAGCGCTATATATTATATATCAAGCACTGTTTTAAATTAATGTTTTGAACGGCATAAAAAAGTTTTTTTTTCTTTGTTCCTTATTCACTTGGATATATATATATATATATATATATTTCTTAAAAGCTTATTTAATTATATAATGCAATAGTTTTTGTTGCATTTTTATTTTACTTTTCAGAGCAGATTTTCAGAAAAATGGCTAACTGTTTGAAAAAAAATGATAGATGATTTTTTAATTAATAAAAATTATTTTCAAAACAAAATTTATTTTAAAATTACATGAATTTACATGGAGTGTGGGTAACAGATGTAAAAAAAAAAAAAATTTGCTAATATTTTCTAAAAATAATAATTCTGAATGATTCATTCAAATCTGACAATTATTTGTTTTTGGCAAGAACTTCAAAATGTATATGTTACTCACTGCAAAAAAACCAAGCTCTCTTACATTATAAACTCTGGTAACAATTTAGTTATCTGCTGGCAAAAAAAAAAATCTTTTACTAAAATTTAGATTATGTTAGAAAAGATTAAAAATATTTTCAAAAATAATTAAAAATTACTTTGATCTTTTCTCTTAATAACAGAAGCATTTTGACAGAAAAATTTGGTTTTTATTAAGTCTGGGGCCTTTTTTTTTTTTTTTCATACTACACTGTTTTTCAGTGAATTAGTGGAGGTACTTTATAGATACATTAGTCAGTTAAGTGCCATATGTCATACACGCTTGGGCAATCATGTCTCAAATGAGACATGACTGACTGAGCAAAAGAATTTCTCACAGTAGTTTGCCATTACTTTCTACAGTAGACTGGCTGCTAACCAAGGCTATAAAATCCAATTTGTCCTGTTACTTGACTGGAGTGAAGAGACGGATTAATACTTTCCCCAAGGGTATTTGCGCATAAGTGAATGCAACAAATTCAACTGAAATTCAAACTCAGCTCTCTGATTTCTTGTTCTGACTCAATATCCATTGCACCAGAAGGCACATACACACACACATGCACACACAGTGTTGTGATAACGCTTAGTTTTTTTTTTTTCTTTTTTTTAATCATATCACCCGAGCAAGATGGTAACGCCACTGATGTGCAGGTGACTACGTAAGTGAAAAGATTGGAAAAGAGAAAGCCAGAAACCACATCCTAAACAGGGAACAAAGGATGAGCCTCTTAACCTGTTCAATAGACGTGGGTGGAGTGTGAACCGGGCAATAGATAGAATTATCTACTCCAATTGAAAGAAAAAAAAAAATACATGGTAGTAAAAGCCCAGTCAAGAGATTTCTGCTAAAATCAAAAAAAAAAAAAAATTAAAGAAAACCAATTAAACATGAAAAGCTTAGAATTTAAAATTAGGCAGAAAGGGAAAAAAAAAATACTTTAGCAATATTTCAAATGAAAGATTCTCAACTCAACACGAGGGTCTTTTTTGTTTTTTTGTTTCTACATTGAAGGTGCGATGTTTCATCAGGCAGTTAACGCTATTTAAAAAATAGTATTTGCTGACTGATTTATCATAAATACTCAGATCTATTTCTATATTGAGCATTGTTTCAAATTAATGTTTTGAACAGTGTTAATATTTTCTTCATTCCTTATACATTTGGATATATAAAATTACTAAGTTTTAACTTAGTATAAGTCGAAAATGGCTGAATTCAAAGATTAACAGTCTTAGGAATTCTTTCCTTGGAAGAGGTCACTAGCAGAATAACAAAAATTTCAAACTATCTGTATCGAACGACCTTTAAACAACCAAGCAATTTAGTATAATTTAGTAACAAAGAAATGAATAACAATTATAAGTGAATAAAATACAAATTCAGTAGAATAAATTAAACAGAAACTCAAACTTCTCTTGATTTTTCAGTGGTTAACTGATAAAGATATTTTAGCAAGCAGGTTTTTGTTGCAAAGTGCTCGATATAGGGATAGTGTGAAGAGGATTAACGTAGAGAAGTTTATCACTTAACTGAATAGTGTCATGCCAACTTTGAACTTTTGTGAAGACACCATTATGATGTTTTCACTCGTCAATGTTAAATTTTCAGTATTGAATATTTATGTGCCATAAAAACAAATCCATAATTTTTGTCCATTTTTTTTTTTTAATAGGCTGCTTTACGTCGAACAATGGAGAAGGAATCAAAGACAACTCGTTTCTGCCTTATCTGTAACTATGTGAGTCGAATCATTGAGCCAATTACTTCTCGCTGTGCTAAGTTCCGATTCAAGCCCCTTGCGCAAGATATTCTCATCCAAAGGTTGAAAAGTATTTGTGAAAAAGAAGTTGTTTATTATGAAGAAGAGGTGAGTTTCAACCTGCATTTTTGAAAACTATTCAGAACTTTTGTTTTATGTACATTTGTAAATTTATCTATGATTAACTTAAGCTGAAGTTGGTGAATATTGTCATTGCTAAACTGAATTAATATTTTCTTTTGTCTTTGAAAGCTGGCTTCAGTCTTAATGATAAGATATCACTAAGATAGCAAAAATGGAGTATTAATTTAAATACTTTCTAGAATACTGGCAAGGCTTCATTTTATTAATATAGGTACCTCCACTCATTTTCGATACCTAAATAGAAATTTTAAAAATAAGTTATTTTCAAGCTTTAAATTAGCTTCAATTGAAAGCCAAGAGATTAAATTTTAATTCCAGAAAGAAAAACACACTGGTGTATTTTAAACCGAAATTATATTGATTTTAATCTAATTTTTTTAGAAATCGGAAAAATTACATTCAATTTTTCCCACCATATTGATTGATTGACGCATTTCTGTCAACACTACGTAACAGTAGCCACATTTCTGTTTTAAAAATCTTGCGAAAATAAAATATACCTCGCTGACACGTCATTTAAGTCAATTTTAAAAATTGAAACCTACCTTTTATCTGATTTCAATCAAGTAATAATTCCTTGCTGCTAGGAATTTACAATAAAAAACTTAACTATGGTAGCACTTATCTGTCATCATGTCCATTAGGTAATGGAGGTGTCAACTGATTTATGAGAACCGGAAATTGTCAAGAACTGTAAGTGTGGAGGCCATAAGGGCAAAAAAAATAAAATTTAATTTCTTTTTTTTTTCTTTTCTTTTTTTTTTCTTTTTTTTTTTTTTTTTTTTTTTTTTTTTGGTTTTTAACTAAATAGTAAAATTAAAAATTTAATGTAATAATTGCAGCAATATATTTAATTTTATTTAATAGAATTTTATTTTAGATTTATAGCCAGACATTTGAATATGCTTTCTGAATAAATAAAAATTTAAATTTCTTTTAAAATAATTTTAATTTAAGAATGATTGAAATTACAATAACCAAACTAATTTATTTTGTTTTTTATTAAAAATTTTATTTTGTATTTTTCATATTAAGTTATCACTAAGTCTAAGGCATGGTAAAATATCTAATTTAATTTTTATAGTACTGCAGATGTTTATTTATATATATATATATATATATATATAATGTGGTTACAGTATTATGTATTTGTTCAGAAAAAAAGAATTTCTGGAATATTTTGGTGCCCTGAAAAGGGCTTTTTTTTATTTTCTGTGGTCTGTTTAATCCTGCTCATTTTCAAGATGCAGATCCTGCATAACATAGTCAGCACCAAGTTCATATTTGGTTAACTCATAGTTGTCGACAGCATCATTAAGATAGAAAATACTATAAGAGCCATTTTCAAAACTCATAATGTGTCCAACATATTCACGGTTTACACCACCATCACTTGCCCAAATATGTCGGATGGTTTTGCCAACTATGTTACCATGCAGAATTTGATGCAGGCCTTCTCCAAACTCAGGATATTTGTCAATTAATGAAGAAATTGACACATCTGTCAATTTTTTTTAGCTGTCTCTGGATCATGGCTCTTCTCCGTTTGTCGGACATGCTCTCTTTTGCCATGACCCTTTTACTGATTTCATCTTCCACTTCTTTATTCTGCACCCTTTTTTTATTTAATCTCTTGTCTGCCATAAGTCAGTGCCAACTCTGAGTAGCAATCGAATTGGCTAACATCAAGATCATTGATGAATTTCATTACTTGATTCCGCTTGGCCTTGATGATATTACTTATGCTGGATACATAAGCATTAAGCGCAAGCTTCTTTCTTTCACAAAATTCACCAATGATGCTTTCTGCTATCATGGTGTGCTGCCTCACTGATGTTAGCACTGACTTTGAAGAAGCTTCTATCAATGTAAATGATTTTTCATACTGCCTGCTTAAAACCTCCACAGCTCCTTTTAAACAGGCAGTTATCATTTGTTGAAACAAATGCTGGTTTTTTGTTGGGAATCGGTATAGAGTCAGAAACTTCCGTTGTTAGTGGATTTCCGAAAAAGTCCTTCTGACACGAAAAAATATCCATCGGGGCCTCAGTGAGTACCTTCAAATTTGCAATAACCCCTTTGACGATTTTCATTGTGTCAATGGGGTCTTTTTGAGTTTTAACATCCATATAGAAGGTACTCATCCAAGGCCCTGTCAACAACTTTCCTATGATTCCCAGCACCTGCATTTCGATAACAGCAGCTTCTTCTTTAAATAAGGTCTGCAACCTTGAGATGGTGTCATTTGTGGAGAAAAGTCCCAATATAAATTTCTTGCACCTTTCGAAAATGGGAAAATAAGTAGCTCCTAAATGGAAAATTATGTGCAACCGATTTCCTCGGAATCTAGGGATTAGGGACAGTGGAAGACCTTGTTGGCGAAAAAAGGACTTCATTGTGTTGACATGCGCTAATTTATCACTATATCTGAGGAAATTCATGGCTACAATAATTCACCATGCTAGGCACTCACTCACACTGGAATGTTCCATGGGGCTGGGCTCAGTCTTTAAGGACTTTCCTCGTTTTTGATGCAACTGCTTCCAACGGATGCAAATTACAATGGAATTCTTTTAATTCAGTCTGCCACTCCTTTTCTAATAAAGAGATTGTAGAATGGTTGACAGGAGCTCGGTCTGTCAAGCAGCATTTAATTTTTGAAATAATTTTTTTAAACTGTCATCAACACTTTGGCCAGTAGAGAGTGAGCCTACTTGAACCAAATTGTTGATACATTCACAAATATGCTGCTTGTAATCTTGTGCAGTCCCTCCAGCAAGACGTTCTAGAGACACAAGATGAGATGATGAGGGTGTTGATAAGATGACACAGTTCACATGGATCCCATCTTGCGTTGTCGAGTCGAAAAGTAAAGTGCAGTTTTCTGCACTTGTCACCGCGCCGAACATCTTGACATCTGAAAGGAAACCAAGCTCCCCAACCATTCTATATGTAGTTGTAGAACTGCTGTTTGACTTGTCATCCTTCAATGAAAGTGTCTTTGTAATACATTTGACCAGATCACTAACACGAGAAGCAGGAACTCCATTTAATAAACAGTCATAATGGAGCTTTCTCGTAGTGATCCGATCCAAACTATATTTTATTTGTTTTTTTGGTTTTGTAAGGCCTTCATTTTTTTTGTAAGCGATGTTATAGTGGTTTTCCTTTGTAACAGCTGTTTCTTCAATTTAGACCGAGTGGCAGATGAATGCTGGCTTGTAGACAGTTTCTGTGTTGCGCTACAGAGGGTTTCAATAGATATGTTTTTCAGATCATCCAGCAGCATTGCATGTAATTGCATTAAGGATTCAGTTGCATCACTCAAGATTGCAGTGGCATTTGAAAGACTTTGAGTTGCAGGCATGTCCTCATTGGCGTCAGGCATGGCAGAGGTTGAACAGGCAATAGATCTGGTAGCAGCAGCAATGTAGGATTTCGGCTTAAAAGAATGGGCCGTCTCATTGCATATTTTTTTAAATAATTCAAAATTTTTCCCTTGATATCTTTTTTGAAATAAATTAAATAACGCATTTATTTTATTTAATTTTAGTTCAGGGAAACCATTTTTTAAATTATTCATACTGGCCCATTTCACTAATTTGCGTTGAGAGCCATATTTCTGATGCATTTTTAAAAAAAAATATGGCCACACAAAATTGGTTGGCCTGATCCCACATTGCTGTATTTTATGAGAACTTCTTCAGTTTTATTCATCTGAAATAAATAAAAACAATTAATGAAACTTTATGACTTATCCACAAATTAATAAAATTACTTTTGAAATGTGTTTAAAGATATTTTTAACAAATTAATTGTTACCCCCTCCACAATTAATTTAATTTAGTAGGATACTTTTAAAAGAATTTACAATCATAAAATTTTGTTACAAACGACTATTTATTTTCCATTTCTTCATAAGAAAATATGTGAAACAAATTTTTCAATGGCAGTTAAATAATTTCCAATCAATTTAATTTCTGTTTTAAATTTAAAAAAAACTATATTGCTTACTGGAAATAAAATTTATTCAGATTTAATTTGTCATTTAGGTTATCCATTATAAAAAAAAAAATATCAGAATATGGGGGTGACTATGTGTGAATAATTTGGCTCACACGCTTGTCTAAAAAATCTCAAAAAGACAAAGTCACCAAAGAAATTCAAGTAGAACTTTTTTAATAGTCAAGTACTTCCAAAACATCATATAAAAAGTTACCATACATGAAAATTCTTCAAATTTAATAAAAACAAACTTTTATCGTGCAGAATTTTAAGTTCAATTATAAAAATTTCTTTCACATTTTCTTGGGTTATACATAATTTTTTAAGAAATTATCATAAATTAGTTAATGCACCTACAGTCACAATTAATTAAAAAATTGAGGAATTAAAAAAAAAATACTTACTGTAAAAGTTTAAGAATTAACTTTCAAAACAGGCTGTTGAATTTTAGAAACGTCTGTACTATATCAGAGGAAGAATGAAAGTGCTGTTCTCTATGTAAGAGGAGATAATTCAAAATGTTTAACTTGTTAAGGAAACATGTTATGACTCTTATGGAACCTCGTACTTTATTTTAATGGAACGTAAATGAACAAATTTACACACAAAAAATTTTTTTTATTTAATTAATTAAAAATATTTCTGCAAAACGATTTTTATTATACTTTTCAATTTTAGATAGGCAATATGATACTCAGCTATTAACTAAAAAGAAAACTTGCAATCAATTCTTTGGAGATTTAAAACATATTTTTAAAAGCTTTGAAATTATTAAATTATTTGAAATTAAAAAAATTTTTTAAAATTAAAACTATTATTTTAAAATTTTAATATTAATCGGAAAAAAATTTTCTTCTTCAGAGTATAATGACCTCAGTAGTTGTGACTTATTCCAATAATTAAGATTATCAAAATTAATTATGTCAGAGTTTTATTGCATTTTTTATTTTACTCTTCGGAGAAGGTTTTCGGATAGTGATTGCAAACTTAAGATAAACAAAAAAGGTGATTTATATTTCCCAATGAGTCCTGCATTGAAGTAATCAAACAAAAGTTTGCAACTATTTAAAATTTAACATTTCTGGGATTTACGTGAAGGGGGATTAACAGAGGTAGAAAAAAAATATTTTTACCAAGATTTTAAAAAAAAATAATAATTTCAGAAGTAATTTCATTCATTTGTGAATGAATACTGAAAGTTTCATTAAAATCCGACAATTATTTGATTTTTGAGAGAATTTCCAAATTAATGTGTTTTCAACCTAAAAAAAAGTGGCAAATGCAAAAAATTGGTGTCCATTGTAAAACAGTAGTAAAATGTTTCTTAGCCGCTAAAATCAATCGAGACAAAACTTTGACAAAATTTCGAAAATGTTAGGATTAAAAAAAATTTTTAAATAATTAAAAACTACTTTGATCTTTCCTCTTAATAATAATTTAAACATTTTGACGATAAAACTTTATTTTAGTTAAGTTTGTGGCGTTTTGCATTACGCTGTTGCTGTTTTTCCCGTAGAAAAGTGGAGGTACCTATATTAATAGGATTTACTGTTGCTTGAATTTCTGAAATAGGTATACACTTTTAGTCAATGTCATTAATTTATTTGTAATTAGTCTTGATAGTCCACATCATTGTTAATAATTGATATTATTTTTCAATGAATTATTTTAATTATAAATCTTCATATCTTTCTTTTTCCTTCTCTTAATACTTCAATTTATACAACCTCCTGCTTCTCTAGTACAGTATAAAGTACTCATATTAAATTTTGACAGTTATCAGCCTGCATCTTTATTTTTACCATATTATTATCATAAATAAATACTAAACATTTTCAGATTAAAGGATGCAACATGTACTTATGAAATGCCAAAATATACACTGGTTAAGAGTATGCTACTTTGGTTAATACATTGGCCAATTAAATATAATTTTATGTAAAATGCTATTTTAATTTTTTAGCTTTTTATTTTATTCACAAATTTAAAAAAAATATTGTCATTTGCATATTGGATTATTTAAAAACAAAATTTTCTCAGGCACTGAAGACCTTGATGGAAATTTCTGAAGGTGACTTGCGAAGAGCCATTACATTATTGCAGAGTGTTTCTCGACTGAGAGGTGAAGAGAAGATCACAAAACAAGACATCTTAGAAGTTGGAGGGGTCAGTAGATTTTCAATGAGATTTGATTGGTTGATTTGACTTTGTTAATTTAATTTCCATTTGATAAATTGCCAATGTATTCATTGAATTTCAGAGGTAGAGTTATCTTTACCTATTGTTTATTCTTTGGCTACCTTTGATTTGTATAAAACATTTATGGTCTTGATCTGCTGTTGTTACTTTGTGAGGAAAGCATGTCATTCTTCCTGCTCTCTCTCTCTCTCTCTCTCAACCCCACACATTCACAGATGCACTCAAAATACTCATTGTATTTTATCTCAAAAAACTTGTCTCAAAATGTTAAAGAAAAAAGTGTTGTAAAATATATTTATCTGTTCTGTTAGAATATTATTTAAATAAAATGTAGTAATTTGTTTCTCTAAAAAGAAAAAAGATTGAAGTTTCTACATCTGTTCAATCGCTTTTCTTTTATTTCATTTCTTTCTCTTTACAAGGTTTTAACAGCTGATGAATCAAGTTGAAAGCCATGTAATTAGAATATCTCTATATAGTAATTCTTTGATGTTTTGAAAAGATGCAGCTTTTTTTTTTCTTCTTCTTAGACATGTTGACTGTGGCTATGAATTTAGCATGCTTGCTATTATCTTGACCTACCACATCATTGCTGTAGAGTTCGAACTTCCCCACTCAATTATTTTTTTCTGTCAGCAGCTCTCACATAAAAAGCGCATGCAAAGTAGATGTGTGTCATTGAATTTTTCTAAGTGGAAAAAAATTGTCTATTAATATTTAACATTTTTGAAGGCCATCCATTGGACATGAGCAGAGTTAGGCAGTGGGTACAGTAATATACCTGAAACCTTGCTTTCTTCAATCGTATTATGGTCTCTCTTTATCTGTTGTAGTTTCTGTATAAACAGATGAAAAGTATTACTCATATATTACTATATACATCTTGTATACTTCTAGCAAATCTGAAATATTTAGTGATATTTGAAAGAAATAATTAAGAGTTAACCTGACTAGATTTTATATAGGTGGATTTATTAACTTTTGACTTTTGTGATTTGCAGGTAATTCCTGAGGAAGTTATTTCACGGTTGTTTGAAGTCTGTCATTCTGATTCCTATGAAAAACTTGATAGAAATTTAAAGGTAAAGAAAATTTTACATTTTTGAAAGAGCCATTGGCAACATTTAATTTGCACTAGCTTATCTGACCTTAACATGAAGTTGTTTTGTGTATTATCAATAATACTTGCAGTCATTATGCAGAGCATTTAGGGCAATCTATAAAGATTGTTGCAAAATTGAAATCAAATTAGATTTAGACATACAAGAACCATCCTTATAATAAACATTGTAGAATTCTGGAAGTGAAAATATTGATACTCTTGAAATCTACAGAAACTTTTATAAATTTATTACAGGAAATTGATTAATACAAATATGTCAAGATAATAGTTGTCAGATATATTTGACTGTATTTATTGACTTAAAGTAAACATATTTGGTATGTGAAAGAAAATTGCTAATTCTCCTCTCCCTTCTCCAAATATCATAATTTGGGATCTAACTTATCAACTCAGGATCATTTGTAATGCTTTCCGAATTATCATTTCCCAAGTTTCCTGTTCCAAATAGTTTGTGGTTACTCATCTCCCAAATCTTATTCATCTCTTCCTATGTTGTCACTTGTAGATTATTCATAAATTTCAGAACCTCAGGAGAGATACTTCACCAGATTTGCACAATCCTTAACTTGACTGGTAACAGCATCTAAGGGATCAAAGCCTGATCCCTTAGCCAAGTGACACTTGCTTGGCACATTACAATCATAGTTTCTTACTTACAGAAAGTGAACATTTTACATTTTGTAACTTTAAATTTCTGTCATTGATGCCTTCCATAAATTTCACTATTATGAAAAAATAAAAAGCCGGTATTTAAGCCCTTTTTTTTTTTTCTTTTTTTCTTTTTTTTAATAATGCTGTTTTTCTCATAGATTTATTTAAAAATAAAACTTCCAGTATTGTAGGATTATTAAAAGAGAAAAACTTCTGCTATTATATGTCTTTATTTATACCCCTTTAATGTCCACCATCATATGTGAAAACCATCACTGCTGCTTTCCTGCATGCTGGAAGTTCTCTTCAGTCGTTCCTGTATTTAAGAATTGTGGTGAACCCTCGGACCCATCCAACTATCGCCCTATCAGTTTTCTACCGATATTCGGGAAAGTATTCAAGGCCATAATCAGTGCTGAAATAGTTCATCATCTCACTGCCCACAAACTCTTCTCTGACAGGCAATATAGCTTCCACTTTGCCAGGTCCACGGCCGACTTGCTAACAACCATAACGGAGTACATGCTACAGGCCCTTGATTAGTCTGACGAGGTTCACGCGGTTGCTCTGGACATCTCCAAGGCTTTCAACAGGGTTTGGCACTCTGGCCTCCTGTGCAAGCTACAGGGTTACAGTATTACTGGTCGCCTGCTTGACCTAATCCAATCTTTCTTAAATAACCGCAAAATGAAGGTCCTTTTGAATGGGTGTGCCTCTTCATCCTACAGCACGAATGCTGGTGTCCCACAGGGCTCTATCCTGGGCCCGACGCTGTTCCTTATTTTCATCAACGACCTCCCAGATGAGATCAAGTCCCAAGTAGGCATCTACACAGATGACACTACAATATACTCCCACACCAGTAAGAAACCTGTCGTGGCGGACAGACATAATCTCGCTGCTGACCTTGAACGGGATCTACACTCTGTGGTGAACTGGGGCAAGAAGTGGCTTGTTAGCTTCAATTCATCTAAGACCAAGCTGTTGTCTGTCAACCATTACAGGCAACCTCTCCTGCCTCCCATAAGCATGGACCAAGCGATTCTCCCTGAGAGCAATACACTACGCCTCCTCGGCCTTACCCAGTCCTCAGACCTCAAATGGAACCACTATATTGAATCCATAGCAAAATCTACTGCTAAGAAAGTTGGGTCACTATGTCGATCCAGGATGTTTTTTCTGCCTGAATCCATCCTGCATATATACAAGTCAACCATCCGTCCGTGCATGGAGTACTGCTGCCATTTATGGTCAGGCGCCCCTGCCGAGTGTTCTTGACAGGCTCCAAAGGAGAGTCTGTAATGTGATAGATACTGATCTGGTAGCTCAACTGCAGCCACTTCCCTACCGTCAAAATGTGGCCTCCCTTTGTCTGTTCTATAAATACTTTCATGGCTTCTGCTCAGACGAACTTAAGTCACTGGTGCCTCCTCAACAGGTGTTTACTCATGCAACCAGACTGGCAACTGGGTCCCACCCATTCACAGTCAGGTTAGCCAAATGCAGATGAAAATTCTACTCCTGCAGCTTCTTCTCTCGCACTTCCCGCCTGTGGAACTCACTCCCATATTCTTGTTTTCCTGACGGCTACAACCTCCAGAAATTTAAATGCAAAGTCAATACTTATCTACTAACCACTGGACTCTAGCTCTCTCCCCACCCCCATATAACCTTCCCTTTCTCTCCCTCTATGTATCTGTCATCACACTTGCATTCTCAGCTTTCTATTGCTCCTTTCTAACTAGTTTGTACTCCTCACTCTTTTCTAATTTTTTTACAGTTATGTAGCCCCCTGCACATCAGTGGCATTTCTGCCTTGCTCGGGGTGAAATGATTAAAAAAAAAAAAAAAGAATCCCGGTACCAGAAAACACTTTAAAATCTCATTTCAACCCTGACCACACTAAAGTAAAACTGCTGACTCAAATAGAACAAATCAAACTCTGTCTCCATACATAGACAATAATGAACCTACTGATGAAATTTAGAAAGCTATTAAAAAACTAAGGAATTATGCATAACTAGATATTGAAGCTAAACTTTTGAAAATAGTGTATATTCTAGATAGGAGTTCACACTAGAATCAATCCTATGTATGTTGTATACCATAGTTCAGAAGGAGTAATTCTCAATTTATGGCTGTGGTAAACTTTGTCTCCTTTGCACACTGGTACATCTCTGAAATCAAGGCTGGAATAAGAAATCTTTCAATAAAATGCACAACACTGTTGATAACTCTAACAACAGGTTAATTGAATATAAAGAAAAACTGATGAATAAAATGTCTCTATCAGCTACTGAAGGACTAAGTTCTCTACTTGGAAGATATTGACTTGGTAATTGTTATAAAATAGAGGAAAAATCTTCTGTCATTTATGTACCTGTTTTTTTCTCCATGAGAGCTTGATTAAAACACACACAAGCACACACACACACACACACACACTACTTTTAGAATCTTACTAGGTATCTTTGTTTAGAATCTTACCAGGTCTCTGTTTGTGTTCTAATATTGTTTGTCTTCTGGTACTGTTTAGAATCTTACTATGTATCTTTTTGTGTTCTTGCTTTATGCTGTTATCTAATACCAGAATTTAACTCTAATACATTACTTAAAATATGTTTCTTTTACAAGTCTGTGACCACAAAAAAAAAACCCTCTCCTATTGTTTCATTGATTCCTCAGGGGAGTAATAAAAATCATAAAGTTGAAGACAATTCATGTGTGACCATGAAAATAAAAATAAAGAAATAAGCATCAGTCTTTTTTTCCACCCTCTAAGAGATTCCATAACATCCCATCCACTCTGTCTTCAGCTATTGGTATCATATCCTTCATAGAAAGTGAATCGGAATTTAATTTTACAAAAAATGGCTTGAATGAAATGAGAAATAAATTGAAAACAGCAAAAAGAATCGATCATAGGACCTCTCCAAACATTCTTTTTATCTTTTCCCCTTTCTTTCTTTTTCTCCTTTCTAACATTTTCTCTTTTCTCTTTCTTTCTTTTACTCTTTTTTCGCTCATCCTTGCTCTTTGTCCTCTCTCGTCCGTCCTTGCTCTTTGTCCTCTCCCGTCCGTCCTTGCTCTTTGTCCTCTCCCGTCCGTCCTTGCTCTTTGTCCTCTCCCGTCCATCCTTTCTTTGTGATGCCTTCTTTAACAAACAGCCTATGGTTCACAAGAACCACAGATAGCTTCCTTCTCTCTCCAGTCACCCAAAACTTTCAGTACCGCTGCTGATCAATGAATTGGTCTTCTTGATTCCTGACCTGCTCTGCCCCCACATTGTGATTAGTTTGCAGACAGGCCAAGATTCACTGTTAGTATTCCTGCATCAGGTCAGTTCAAATAGTGAAGACATACAGTAATAAAAAAAAACAATAAATACTTGGAGAAAAATGAAGAAACAAAAATTATGATTTATCTCAAGTATAATATACAATAATTTTGTTAGTAGTATTTGGCATGTAGCATTGTCAATCTAAATTGTCTCCTAAATCAGATGCAACATTTGGTTAAGCTGGTAAAAGTTGACTTCTATACATATAAAGGAGTTTGTTCAGTTGATTTAAGTCTGGCTCAAGGCTGATGTCGGCATTACACTTAAGCAGTTAGTGATGTGCCAACCTGGGCAGTGTTTTTGGGTTTTTTTTCTTGCTTTTTCTCTTTTCTTTCTTTCCCCACTTTCTTTTTTCCCTTTTTACATCCTTTTCTTTCTTTTTCCATCTCTTTCTCCTTCCTTTCTTTTCCTCTTTTTCTCCCCCTTATAAAAATGCACAAAGATAATGGTATGAAATACTATTTTAATTGACCCTTAAAGTATTTTCAAACTCCACATTACTTATTACACATAGGTACACAAGATTTTTTTCTTTTATACAAATGATAGTAACAATCTTAAGTACATCAAAGTAAGTGGTTGGTTTCTACCTTAAAAGTTTTGTTTTTCTATACTATTTCTACAGAAATTAATATTAAATTTTTGTATTTTATTAAGAATGTCAAAATCTTTTACTTTTTTTTTTTTTTTTGAAAAGTTAGAGAATTTTCTTTTTCTCAATTTAGGGACCTTTCTTTTATTTATTTAGTATTGTTTGTACAAAAAATCTTTTTAGGGTTTTTGTATAAGCAAAAAGCACATAAGTTAGTTAAAATAGATTCTTATGTATAATTTATTATCAAATTTACTATGAATTAACAGCTTTTATGATTACTAGTTCATATCCTGTTGTTGACATGGGGTAGTTGTATTTTATAACCTGAAGTATTTTAAATGGACAAGTATTTGTTGGAAGGTATATTTGGTTTAAATGCAGGAGAGGCTGTGCTTTGCTGTTGTTAAACAGAATTTCCATTGAGATATTGTGTTTGTGTGTAGTTGCTTGAACATTCAATGATAGACTTAAAAAAAAGTACTACATAGTTTGAAAAGTTTAGTAAAATCCTATTTATCTGATTCTTTTAGAGTTAACTAATTCTTTTTTTCTGGCTAAAAAATTAGGTGTACTATTTTTTAATAAAAATGGACATTGAATTTGTGGTCATTGCTCTGTTGTCTGTTTCTAGCTACTGATGTATAAATATGAATATGTTTATGTGTGATAGATACGGATAAATTGAAATAGATATTAATGGATAGTTATCAAAAGATGGCGACGTTGAGATATTTATCAGTACAATGCTGGGGTTCTCTTACTGTAGGTTAAAGAAAGGCTGTTTATTTCTTAATTTTTATTTCTATACCCATTCAGGCATATATGAAGGAAACAATACTTTGTCTCCAACTTTGATTTTATTGCTACCCTGAGGAATCAATGAAGTGATAAAAGAGAGAACTCTCAGTTAAATTGCTTGTGTGTGAGAGTGAGAGATGCATGGCAATGATGTATGCATGCAAAGGCACACACAGACAAGGCATAATGGATAAAGAAGGACTTTTGATTTCTGTTGTCAGAATATTGTCACAGGCTTACAAAAAAATTTTTTCTAATTTCATATAATTTATATGTCTGAAGTTAGGATTTTGTATTTGAAAGATAAAAGCCTTAAGCTATTTTCTAAAAATAATATTCATTTTATATACAAATATGTAGTTTTTTTACACTTAGTGTGAGTCTGTTTGGTTGGGTGGTTGGGTGAGTTGGTATTTCTGTTTTTGGCATGTGATGGCAACATAGGTTCATGTTGACAGCACCCAAACTGAATTCCTTCTGTTTATGGGTATGGTAGCCTATAGTGGAAATCAGTGTTTATTATTTATTTATTGTCTTTTTATTCAGACTCTTTTTAAGCAGTGATTACTATTACATTCATTTTTTAACTTGTTCTGTCACATGAAATGTTGATATGGGGAATGTAAAAAAAATTCCTTTACTATGTGGGGGGGGGGGTGTCAGAGTTGTAAGTTTTTGATGAAAATTATGATTACGACAGTGTGACACGCTCGGTCAATTCTCTCTTTTTGAGATCTTCACACTGGTTCGACTTGAGGTTCCAGTGGTTTTGATTATTCCTCATCTTCTGACAAGACTATAACTGGTTTTAAATCCAGGACATGTTGGAGTACACCCTTCACTGATATGTTATTCAATGACTCTACCCTAGATTTCATTCCTCTTCCTCACAGCATTGAGCATCAGGTACTAGGTGGCTTTATCTGTACTACTTCCTCAATCCTGATGAATATAAATACCCCACTTTTAGTTATGTTATGATGCCTTCCTACGAGGAATGGACTCTTTTTCTTACTATGTATAATTACCTGCGTGACTTCCAGGAGCAGTTAAGAAAGCAGTTAAAGAGGCCAGCTATGATTCAGACAATAAGCAGTATAACTCTACTATTCGGACTTACTTATTTCTATTTACTTCTTATTAACACTTTTGTATATATTGTTCTTGTTATACTAAATCAGTTTTGAACCTACCTTCTCTGTTCTGTGTCTTACTTCTAGCACTTACCGGTCATTAAAACTTTGCGGCAAAGTTTCACCA
This sequence comes from Ascarosepion bandense, assembly GCA_037127315.1. NCBI lineage: Eukaryota > Metazoa > Mollusca > Cephalopoda > Sepiida > Sepiidae > Ascarosepion > Ascarosepion bandense. The sequence goes on along the minus strand of JBBBDQ010001627.1, from coordinate 2,283,412 downwards.
CAACATTTCTACAACAGGTTACTGGCCCAACATTTAGGTGTCTCCATGTGTACTTATAGTCCTTTGTGGCACTGTCTCCTCTTTTGTGCAAACTTAGGTAAGATATTGTACCAAAAATCTGCTTCAGTGGTTGAGGTTTCTCCCCTTTCATCAATGGCCTTTAGCATTCAGGGGTTGCTTTCTACAATCACATTTCCACTGGGTCTGTAAGTGGCCCTAAAATAGCACCTGACATTCCACCTATCACACATTACTCAGTTTCCAAGCGAAATGGTGTACCATTGTCCAGTAACACTGGTTCTTGCTCTAAAAAGATTTAATTGAATTTTTTTTTTTTTTTTTTTTTTTATAAGCGTTTCACCCCAAGCAAGGCATGTCACTGCCACTACTGCGCAGGGGGCTACATAGAGTGGAGAAAGGATGATTAAATATAAGAAATGTCAGAGGGTGGGTGATAGGCGGGTGAGGATACAGAGAATGAGGGTTGGGTAGATGGGTGTTCTGAGAATAATTGGGAGTTAGCGTGATAGGAGGTGTCTATTGACCCTACATTTAAACACCTGGAGATTGTAGCTGTCGGGAAAGCAGACTTGTGGAAGGGAGTTCCACAGGCGGGAAGCACGAGAAAAGAAGCTGTTGGAGTAGAATTTACGGTTACATCTTATTTGTTTAACTGTAAAAGGGTGGGACCTAGTTACTAATCTAGTATCATGTGTAAATTCATGCTTAGGCGGCACCAGTGAACTAAGCTCATCGGAGCAGAAGCCATGAAAGTACTTGTAGAAGAGGCACAGGGAAGCCACATCACGCCGGTGAGAGAGTGGTTGCAGCCGGTCTGCCAAGTCAGTATCAACCACGTTACAGATCCACCTTTGTATTTTGTCAAGAAGTCCAAGGAGAGCAGCAGGGGCACCAATATTCTATACACGGGTGGATGGTAGATTTGTATATGTGCAAAATAGATTCAGGTGGGAAAAACTTCCGGGTCCTGCACAGAGAGCCGACTTTCATAGCAGCAGATTTGGCAATGGATTCGATATAGTCATTCCATTTGAGATCTGCCAAAAGGGTAAGGCCAAGGAGGCGTAGTATTTTACTCTCTGGGAGGCTAGCCTGTCCCATGCTAATGGGAGGTAGATGCGATTGTCTATGGTGGTTAGTTGATAACAGCTTCGTTTTAGAGGCATTGAAATTTACCAGCCATTTCCTACCCCAGGCCACTACGGATTGGAGGTCCCTTTCAAGTACGGCAGCGAGGTTCACTTTGTCGTCCACACCTGGTACTTCCACAATGGTGATTGCAGTTTCCAATTGAATCTCTTTTCAAATTGCAATCTATATTTATGAACCAAGTTTTATGAAACTGGCTTAATTTTTTTTTTTTTTTTTTTTTAATGTAGTGAGGGACAAATTTTGTCTTTATTTTATCCTTACTTTTTTCCTATCACACATGGTGGCAGAGGCAACTTGTCATTTCAAAAAGCCAAATTTTACAAATTAGAACTTTTTAATAATTTCAGTGAAATCACCAAAGCAATAATGTAGCTTTTGTCCCTAGATGACTTTTCAATTTATTTATGAGATTATGACAATTAATTTAAAACTGAACTTTTTCTGTTTGCTTGTTTTTTTTTTTGTGTGTGTGTGTGTGTGTGTGTGTGTGTGTGTGTGCCTGTTATTAAACATTGTTTGTTGTTTTTACTGATTTCAACCTGGCAACCCTGTGTGCACACACTTAAATTATTTTTACTCTTATAAAAATTCAAGTAAGATGATATTTTCGTTCTTAAAAACAAGATCATTTGTTTTACTACAACATCCAGTTGGTGGGTTTGAGTTAACTATTGAATTTTGTTACAGTTAACGAACACAGACCTTTTCCCAAAAAATCAAAACAATTTTTTTAAATTACCTATTAGCTACTCTGTAAAGAAAAAAATAAAACATTTTGATTGTAGAGATCTATTTATAAAAAAAAAAATATTTCACTTATGAAAAACTGGAAGCCTATATTAATAAAATTGTTTTTTTGTTTTTTTTAACACAACATGGAAAAGTAATAGGCTGTTTTAAATGAACAACCTAGGTGAATGACTGCAATTTACAAAATTTATGCACAAGCCAGTGAAACAATTTCCAGAAGAATTATGTTGATGGCAATCTACTTTTCTTCAAATTTTGTCATAGTGTTGACCTTGTTAGGGTAGACACTATAAAGGACCACATTAAATCTAAAAGCCATTTGGCAGAAAAGCCTTCTAACAACTCACTATGAAACAGACTACTTGCTACTATAACAACTTTGGTGAAAAGTAAAGATATAAAAAATGATTTCATCTTTTTTTTTATGTGCATGATGTGTGACATACTTGTCAATATAATTGACAAGATAAGATCATTTTTGTGAAAAAATGTATTAGGCAACTATATCTATCAAAATTGTTTTATAGTCATTTTGCTGCCCTAAAAACGAAGCTTGCCAACAAAACCATATATATCATATTAAATAAAACAATGGACTAAAGCATTTTAGATTGTAAGCATCCAAAGGGAGCCATTTCTTATCAATGTTGTTACCATGAAAGAATGCAATTATTAAAATAAGTCAGGCTAGCATCTGAGCTGTTGTTCATGTTGACATTGCATTTGATGTTATTACTGTATTTGTAACTGATTTACATATTGTAAAACATGTGCATAGGAATATCTTATTCAATATATTTGTAAGCAATAATCATGTCTTGTCTAGCACACATTTTACATTTTGTTGGTGAGGTATTTTCACACTGGCCACAATTTGTTACTTTTGTTGAGTCAGTCTTTTCAAATAAAATAACAATAATGTCTGAAATGGTTTAAAGCTTACTTTCCTAAGCAACTGGTGAAATTCTTCCATTTCAGGGGCAACCCGGTGGAATTCATAGTTCACTTCAACTAAGTATCACATTTCATGTGTTTTATTTTATGAAGGATTCTTCAAACAAAAAACGAAAAGCCTCAGTTTGGCAATAGACTACATGTTAGAATTAGTAAATGATAATAAATTGTATTTACTTCTCAATCTGCATTTCATCAATGAGGACTGCGCTTAAAAACCTTGACAAGCTTAGAGGAGACCAAGCTACCATTTCTGTGTGTTGTGTACAATCTAATAGAAGATTTAAAGTATTACCTTGATAATGGTAAGTCAAAAACAATATTTGGTCTAGAAACTGACCATCTGAAAAGCATAGAGAGGAATAAGGTTATATCAAATTTGCAGGATGTATTCAGTACAGCACTTTCAAAGTTGAATAAATGATTGGATACTTATCCAGTGCATGAGTTTTACAAATCAGCTCATCTGTTTGATCCTAGATAGTTATCATGTATTAGCCATAACATTGGTAGTTTCACAACCATCAAAGATTTGCAAGATTGATCCACTGAATTCTTGGAAGAATTTCAAATTTATATAAACTACAAAGATGACCTACCAAATTCCTTCAGCATTTTGGAGTACCAATAAAAGCAGATTTCCCATTTTGTCACAGATTGCCACCAAAGTTATTTAATTCTTTTAGTAGTCTGTGGTGCTAGTTTTCTTTAGGTTTTGCCACCTTCACTTAATTCTTATTTAAGCTTGTAGTATTCTTTGGAAGGGTTATCCTGGAAACTAATCAACTTAGATTAAGGACAGAAGTATAAGATACAAAAACCTAACAAAGTAATACTTTTGATCCAAAATTCTTTTATGGGCAGAATGCTTAAGATGAATTTTTCTGGAATAGTGTTTGAGGATAGACACCTCTGGTCCATAAACACATTAATCTTGTGGCTAATGTTAGCCATCTTGCTTGATTCAAGGGCCCAATTTTCCAAGCTGCATATCTTGGGTTAACTTCTCCTCGGGAAATGCCAACAGCATACTCAAAAAGTAGCCTCTGGTCTCCACTTAAATTATGTTTCTTCTACCGTCAGATAATGATGATCTAGAGGGCCACTAATTTTTTTAAATTTTACTTGAGGCAAATCTTGATAGTTATTGAAACAGTTTCCCCAAAGGACCAGTAAATGTTGTTGTTCTTGTGGTTCCATCAATTAATTTAAAAATTGCTCTAAATGGCAGTTCATTTTGATGAAGTGAACAGCCAATAGTATGTAATCTTTTGTTAATTTTTTTTTTCAAGAGCTGTAATAAGTCCTGCTTCACAGCCAGTGTTTGTACTGGTATTGTCCACCAAAATTGCTTTAACAGTATCTACACTGTTATATTCTGCTAAAACTGCAGCAACATCTTCAGCTAAGAGAACACCAGTTGCCCCCAGGTTGGGTATCACTCTATGGGTAAGATATTTGCTCTCTGTCCCTGTTTCTCTGAAAGTTAAGTGGCGCTCTGCTCCTTTGTTTTTCAATATCTTTTTTCCAACATTTTTATCTACAATTTCTTTGTATTGTAAAGTGTCCTTATCAACTCTACAATCAATTCCAACACAAACTAAATTCTCATTTTGATGGACATGCTTCACATGGCTGGAGAGTTTTATTCTAGCCTTTTCTCTGTCAATTTTTGATTTATCTAAAATTATGTCCTTTAGATTTAACTTTGGGTGAAGAAGGCCCATATGTTTTAGGTCCAGCAGAAAGGCATTAGCTAAGCAAGCACCAAGATTGGAAGATACATCACCTCTGATGAGTTCCATAGAATATCTTGGGAGTTTTAAAAGGCTGTAAGGTCCCTTTGGCTGTCTTCCTGGGTCAAAACTGTCATCAGTTGTTCCTTCACTAGAAAATGACTGCATTGAAATATTTGGGGAAGCTTGTTCCTGTCTTTCACTCTGCCTCTCCAGTCTCTCCACTTCAGCAGACTTTCTTTTGAATTTTTTTATCGCACCTTTGTCGATAGGTCCTAGTTGGGACCTATCGACAAAGGTGCGATAAAAAAATTCAAAAGAAAGTCTGCTGAAGTGGAGAGACTGGAGAGGCAGAGTGAAAGACAGGAACAAGCTTCCCCAAATATTTCAAGCTTCCCCAAATATTTCAATTTCTCTTTTGGCCCTGTTTTTTCCCTCTGGTCCTTTAAATATTCTCTGTCTTCTAGGGGAACCTGGAAATTGCAAAATTTGCATGTTTCATAATAGATCCAGAATACATGACAAATACCAATATATTATTTTATTTTCCAAAAAAAGGAACATGATTGCAGGTGAATCTATAGTTTTCAATTATTTCAAATGTTACAAATTGGTATTCAAATTATACTAAATAAAAAGGAATCATAGAATTAATCTTACCTTCTTGTTAGGAGGACAAGTGCAGGCTATGTGTCTTGTTTGACTATTTTCTGTCTTGCACTGTACTGCAAAGTCATCACATCTCAAGACAGGAAGTTCACAGCTACAAAAAGATATATCAAACAGTTTGTCCAGCTGTTCCTTCATTCTTTTCACTTTGCTTGCTGCAAGAGATTTCCTGTCAATCTGCTTAGCCCTCTTATAGCAAAATATATTTACCTTCTGTCCTATATAACGTTCCCTTAACAAGGGCAATTGTGGATTAACTGCTTGCCAAATGCTAGTTATTTCCTTGGCAATTAACTTAGAAATCTCACAATTTTTTAAGTGGGGATAGCTGTTTTCTAGAAAATAACTAAACTGGATGACTTGTCATAAAGTTGGGGGTTCTGTTTTATCCAATTGACAAGGTGGACTAGCAAATTTCTGTGAACCACGGGTTAAAATTGAACGTCGTGCTTTTACTGACATTTTAATCTGAAAAAGAAATATATAAATGGATGATAACTAAACCAAACTGTTTTAGGCTATCTTCCAGTTTCATATGTAAAAAAAAAAAAAAATAACTGCTAGTTATGGTGAGGAGTAATGAAAAACTTTGTAGAGTTGAATTAGCTTTATTGAGAAGACAAGACCAGACCAGACCAGACCAGACCCGATACATACTAGTGTTTAGTTTTAATTTTTTTTTTTTTTTTTTTTCTTTTTTTTAACAGACTTTAGCTTTCCTTTGGATAACATGAATTTATCTATAAAAGGATTTCTTGCTGTAGCTGTGCCGTTTTAAACGAGAGTGTAGTGTTTAGGGTGTTTGAAAAACCTTTAAAACAGTTTCTTTATTTACTCATATTAACCTTTGTGGATTATCTGATTTTAAACCTATAATTTAAAAAAAAACAATAGTGCTTAAAAAAATACAAACTTACCCCCTAAAAATAAAAGAAATAAAATTTTACCACTAATTTTCTGCAAAGTAATTTTTTATTAACTAGAAAAACTTAAAAATTTACGTGGTTACATAAAGATAAAATGTGTAGAATAAAATTGTATGGGCTATTTTTTAAATATAAAACTGGAATATTACCATATTTTAATAAAAACTTCAAATAGAATTTGATGTGAAATAGAAAAACAAATTAAAGAAGTAAAAAGTTCTTACCAACAACGAGAATAATTTCTTCAGCGGATAAAACAAATACGCTTAAATTCGATGCTGACACTTAAAATATAATAATATATATTTTAAACAAGTCTTTTTACTTTTCTCCTTTCGAAATAATTAAAATAATTAATTTTAAATTAAAAAATAAACGTACGTTAATTTCTCAAGCAATAACAAGCGTGTGTTTACAACGGTGTAAACTAAAATGTTCCCACCAAAGAAAGTTCCTGAAAAAAAAAAGCAAAATTATGTTGCTATTACTTAAAAACACAATTTTGCATTTCCAGTTAATATTTATTTTATTAATTCGTTATCCCCACTCATTTTTAATTAGTTTATGAAAAAAGTTTAGCTTAAAGCATATTCTAAATAATGATTTCTTTTTCCTAACAGTACGGATTATTTTGACGATGGGACGTACTTGACAATTCACCGAAAAACTTTTAATTGGTGCAATTTTTCAACCTCTAAAGTCATTTCCACAAAGGAAGGTAACGATTTGGGAGAAAATATTTGGTGTAGGTATTTTTTATGTCAAACTCCAGCTATCATCACCATTGCCTCACCGTGGTTCCAAAATCGACCTGCCCTAATGTTCAATAACTAAACTAGTGTTCCATGAAGTTTAACTGTTAACCCAATACAAATTTCAAGGGCCATAAAAGCTAAAGGGTTGCTTATAACAGGGTAATATATTCATGCATGAAAACATGTGAAAAATTACATTCTGTGTAATAAAATACAGTTGGAAGACTCACATGGAATTTACCAGGCTATCTGATTTATTTAACTTTGTGCAACTGTCTAATTAATCAATCCTGCTCCATACAGTTGTTTTTATAAGTACACACACATACATCACTTTAGCCAGCTTACACCTGGTCATTACAGAGATCAGTCTGTTACCCATTTTTATTGAAATTCTAACAGCTAAGTTGGCAACACACCCACATTTTAGCTATCTTTCAATGCCTCAAGGGAAAAAAAAAGTTACTGAAGTTGAATCTCATAATTGTGATTGCTTTTATATTCACTCATCATTAATAAACTGTTGATAGCTTTATCAACAAATTCTCCACCTTTCAAGAAGGCTGCCTGAATTAAGAGGTTGCTAGTATTGAGACACTATCTAGATCAAGAAATCTATGGTCTGGTGGAGTGAATAAAAGAAAATGCTGAAAAATTATCCCAGCAGGTACACAACATAAAAGATTCCACAGGATGGCACAAAACTGGTGAACAAGACAATGAAAATAACTAGAACCAATTTATACATCCTTCACTGAATTGTAATACTTGATATGATTACCTGCTAAAATTTACATTTGGTACACAGTGACTGCTGATATATTTGTAATTTATATGTTACTTATATTTTGTGTCATAATGACTAGGAAGTGACTCTACTGAGTGGGATTGTAAAGGAGGAGGAAGTAAAAGGGTATTATGGGGACAAATAAGATACATATCAGTTGACTCTAAACTTTAAAAAGAACAATATTGTAGTTGTCAGGGAAGCATTCTTTCAGGGCTTTTTTTTTTTTTTTTTTTTTCTTTCTTTTTTTCATAATGTTGTGGAGAAGAAGCTGTCTGAGTGAAATTTGCTTTTCACATTATTTTTCACATTTCACATATAAAATATGTATTTTTTGGTTTTGCTTGAGAACTAGGTAATATACTTGATGGCAAATTATTAAATACTGAGGGTGGATTTTGGCTCAGACTTTTCCTCAAATAAATACTGTTTCATAGTCAGATAGAAAATACCTTTTACAAACAACAGTTTTGTTTGTCTTGAGACACCATTCTTACTCAATCTGTTCTTTGGGAAGACAAAATACATGAATCTTATTGTTATAGTTACCATGGTAAATGGTTACACTGCACTTTCACCATTTCAAGAAAGATTGTCATACTGAAATTAATCTATATTTTTATTTTTATAAAAAAGAAATCAGTTTGATTTTAAATATTAAATAAACCTTAGATTTTAAGGTCTTAGCCATTTGAAGTTTCTAATTTATGATTTAGAATCAATAAGTTAAAGGTGCCTATAGTACAACTGCAACCAGGAATAATCATTTATTCAAATTATATTTTCATAATTCTGGAAATAAGCACACCAGACCACAGATAATCAAATGAAAACTATTAGATTTTATAAAAGTCAATAGGAGATTCAATTTGCTTTGGAAATTGATACCGATGGGGAAACTAAAACAACAAATATGCTCATGTCATTTCTTAAAATTTAAAAAAAATAAAAAATGCACATAATTTTTTCTATTTGTCTGGGAGATCCATTTACAAGCAAACTGAACCCTCTAGTAATTTTCATAAATTATATATAGATGTTAATTACATGAATGACAAGGATAATGCAACTAGTATGGTCTGAAGAACTGAACTAATTTAGTTCATAGAAATGAATTATAATTTATAACCACTCTAAATGATGTGTTGGATTTTCTTATATATGACAAAAGGCAGCCAAGTAAATGTACTGAGTTTTAACTACTTGCCTGAGGAAACCTCATGGTTGAAGACCAGGTAACATAGTTGGTTAGCCTTTTGTTATACATCTTTATTCTACATATTCAATTTTGATTTTGTATTGAGAACTTTTTTGTTGTTATATCTTAAGAGAGGCTGTTTTCTACCTTTTTATATATATATATATATATATAGAATTTGACATAAATATATTATTACAAAAGTAGCTATCATGTTTTGATACTACCTGTTTCTTATCAAGTGATATCAATTTGGCGACAAAGATGGCTGTCGCCTGATACCAGTTTGGCGAACTAGGAAAACTACCACCGAATATCAATTGGCGACTGAAAAAAATGAATTCACATGGAAATTTCAGTTGTCGAATATGGATTAGGACTCCTAAGGAAATACAACCGTATTAAACAAGGAGATGTAAAATGTGCACTAAAGAAAATATTTCAGATGAGAATTTAAGTAAGAACCTTCAACAATGATGACCATATAAAAAAAAGTTAATGTAGGAAGTAATTTTTTGTACCCCTTCATAAAAAAAAAAACTATGTGGTTGTTTTTTTTTTTTTTTTTTTTTTTTTTTTTCTTGCCAGATTTTTAACTTATTGGTCAACTGTATGGTTGAAATTTTATTTTTCCATATACATATTTTTGTTGTGTACAGAACATGGAGCAATTAGCAGAATTTACGAAGACGCTAGGTGTAGCAGTTCAACAACTAATACAACAACAACAAAGTCAACAAAAACAACAAACAGATCTTCAGCAATAAATTATAAAGCAACAAGATGTTTTGCAAAAAATATTAAAGCAAGGCGAACCAAAGGAAGGTTCCAGAATTTTCTCTGCGGAGGGTATATCAAACTCTTTCAGAATTTTTGTAGAAACCAAGGAAGGAATAACTTTTCCTATGTACTTTAAAAGGTATGATACAATTTTTTCAAAAAGGTGCAAATCATGGACTGATGAAGAAAAAAATTATGCTTTTGTTACAAAAAAAAATCGGTGCTCAGGAAAATACAAAGTACATGAACTTCATTTTGCCAAAGAAACCAGAAGAGATTTCGTTTGACGGAACTGTTGAAATATTATCGAAAGTGTTTGGCGAACTGGACAGTTTGTTTCGTACACAGTATAAATGCTTAAATATCGTGAAAGAAGAGGACGAAGATTTTGTTTCGTACCCTGGGAAAGTTAACTCCCAATGTGAACGTTTCAAAATTAAAGAAATCAAGGAAGATATATTCAAATGCCTAATTTTTGTGCAAGGTTTAATGGCGCCTAAGCACAAGGAAGTTCATTCAAAGATTTTAGCAAATGTTGGAGCATGATACGGACATAACTTTACAGAAAGTATCGGAGGAATGCCAGAAGTTGATTAATATTAAATGGGATAATTTATGTATTGAAGAGAAGAGTATTGCCCAAATACATAAAACAACGTGCCTACAAAGGAGAAAGACCATACTGCAAATCATGTGTCAACACTAATCATGCTACAAGTAAGTGCTATTTTAGAAATAAAATGTTTTGAATGTGCACAAAAAGTGCACAAGACAGTAGAAAGAACAATTGTCGAAAGCTTAAAAAGATAAATAGGTTTTATCTAAAAAAGTTACGAAGTATTTCGGTACAAGAAAGTACGTAGACATTAAATTAAATGGTCGAAATATCACTCGTTTGCTAGATACCGGGAGTAACATTTCCACAGTTGACGAAAATACCTGGAGAAAAATAGGCCGACCAGAGTTACAGAACACTAAGAAAATTGCAAAAGTCATTTCGGGTAACAAGTTGAAATTCGAGGGTGAATTTTTCACCAAGGTAGCATTCGACAGCAAAATCCACAAAACTAAAGTCTGTGATTTCGGGGAGAAAAAAATGCAAATATATTTGGCATTGATTTAATTGTATTATTTAATTCATGGGAGAAATTTTGTAGGAAAGTGAATGCATCAAATATAGGAAAGTCTAAACAGACAGAAAAATTTATGAAAGATTTGAATAATGAATTTACTGAACTCTTTTCAGATGAACTTAATTGTTGTACACAGACAGAAGTGAAATTTGAACTAAAAGATAACATAAAACCAGTATTCAAACCAAAAAAAAAATTCCCTTTGCATCATTAAAGACGATAGATAAAGAGTTACAAAGATTGGAGGAGAACGGAGTAATTAAGAAGGTAGATTACTCTGAGTGGGCATCATCTACAGTCCACATAAAAAAAGAGAAATAATAAAATAAGAGTTTGTGCGGATTTCTCAACTGGACTGAATGAGTGTTTAAAGGATCACACATATCCACTCCCCACACTAGAGGAGATATTTTCCCGGTTGAATGGGGGCAAAATCTTTTCAAAAATTGGTTTGTCAGAAGCTTATCTACAAGTCAAGGTCAAGGAGGAATGTTCGAAATATTTAACCATCAACACTCATAGATGATTGTATAGGTTGAAACATTTACCGTTCAGTTTGAAGGTAGCACTGAGTGTATTTCAGCAAATTATGGATACGATGTTGTCGGGCTTAGATTATGCAATGGCATACTTGGACGACATATTAATAAAAAGTGAAATTGTGGAAGTGCATAAAATCCATGTCCATGAAGTTTTCAAAAGAATTATGGATTCAAGGTAGGACTTGAAAAGTGCAAGTTCTGTATGAATAAGATCAAATATTTGGGCCAAATAATTGATCATAAGGGAAGGAAACCTAATCCAAACAATGGAAGCAATAAAAAAAAATATGCCTACTCCGGATAACGTGACTAAGTTACAATCATTTCTGGGCCTCACAAATTACTACAATCTATACATTCCTAATATGCATTATTTAAGAGCGCCATTAAACAAATTATTAGAGAAAAAATAAAAGGTTGTGCTAGACAAGGGAATGCATTTAAAAAAAATTAAAAGTGCTTATTGTCAGATTTAGCATTAGTGCAATTTGATCCAAATAAAGAATTAATTGTAGTGTCGGATGCGAGTGAATATGGCATAGGAGCTGTTCTTTTATATAAATTCGACGATGACATATCAAAACCTATTGCTCATGCCTCGAGAGCATTGCTTCCAGCAGAAAAAAATTAGTCACATAGAGAAGGAAGTGCTAGCTATAATTTATGCAGTAAAGAAATTTTACAGATTCATTTATGGGAGATTGTTCATACTACAAACCGATCATAAACCATTATTGTCGATTTTTGGGTCGAAAAAAGGAGTACCTACTTATTCTGCAAACAGGTTGCAAAGATGGAGTGTGATTTTATTAAATTACAATTTTAAGATGCAATTTATTTTGTCTAGGGAAATCGCTCACGCGGATTGTCTTTCGAGACTAATCCCGAAAAACCCTGAGTTGTTGAAAGAAACAGTGATAGCAGTGTTAAAAGAAGAGAAAGAACTTACGGATGTACTGGTGAACACCGTTAGTGAATTACCGGTAACGCTGGAGGAAATTAACAAAATGGCGAAAACGGATGATTACATTTCAAAGATGATTAAACAAGTGAAAGGGAATGAGAAAAACCAAGGATATAAAGTATCACCATTTTCAATTTGCAATGAAACACTGATGTATGCTCAAAGAGTGGTAATTTCACGTGTTCTTCATAAGACGATATTGAAAGAATTTCATTTGGGTCATCTGGGTATATACAGAATGAAATCATTATTGAGGAGCTATACATACTAGCCTAGGATGGACCAGGGCATTGAAGATTTGGTGAAGCATTGTAAAGGCTATCAGTTAGCAGCAAAATCACCACCTATAAAAACTTGGCCATGGCTAAAAATGGACGTTCCGTGGTCACAGATACATGTTGACTATGCAGGACTGTTAAAGGGAGACTGTTACCTAATTATTGTTGATAGTTATTCTAAATGGCCTGAAGTTTACAGATTTAAACACCAAAGAGCTGCAAATACGATAAAGGTGTTAAACAAAGTATTTAACCATCTGGGGGTACCGAACACAATTGTGAGTGACAACAGTACAATGTTTACGGGAGCTGCATATGAAGTGGCAATTGTATCAAGTGGCAATGGACTTCATATTGCATATGAAGCTTAAAATCATTGACCAAGATCAGCACACATTTGGCACTTAATTGATATCAGATTTTTATTTTAATCTTTATAATTAATACCAAATTTTACAGTGGATATTAATGGGTTAATAAAACTCTTAGCTAATATTAAAACAATTCTATGTGATGTCCATTATTTCTAAATATAGCTTTAACACAACTTTGAAAACCTGTTTTGTCATCTTGGCTCATTTCCTGAATGTAGCTTTGAGGAGGTCTTGTTAATGGTCCATTTTACATATTTACCTCTTTACAAACATCATCCAGCATTCTTTTAAGCTTATCTTTTTATATTACTAAGAGGTCATCAGAAGACCATTTTGAAAATTCTAAATCAACATTTTCTAAAATGCTTAATGCTTCAGAATCTTAATAAACAGCAAATTCTGTTTGTCTGTCTGTCCAAGTCCTAACGCAGGCCACACTTGCTCTACATAGATATATTATGGCTTTCTAGAATCAGGATGATCTTGAAATTTAAAATCTGCCCTTTATCTGGTGCTTGAACATTCAGCATTGGGTTTTTTATCTGGGTGAGGAGAGAACAGTTAACTGTTCAAATGTATTTTTATAAAATTATTTTATTTGATATCATGAAAGCTCTCTACTTTTTCTCACCCCAAAAAAAGTTTTTGAAAATATCTCTTGGGTCTTACATGGAAAGTTGGGGTTATTGGTTGGCTCTTGTTTACCCCCCACCCCCCAAAAATCATTTGTAGCGGCACCTTGCCTAACTCCATAATACTAAAAGTTAGTAGTAGGTTTTAGATGCCATTAAATATGGTAAATTTATCCTTTATATGAGGAAATTAATATATTTCTATGAAATAAGTATGCATATTATGTTAGGTACCTCCAAAAGAATCAGTGGTGGGCCAAAAATGAATATGGGAAATTTTAGTGTCTCTCTCTTTTTTTTTTTTTTTTTTTTTTTTTCAGTACATTGGTTTGGAAGTTCTTGCAAAACTCAAATAATTGTTGGATTTTAATGAAATTTTCAGTCAGGATTTATTCACAAATGAATTAAATTATTTTTATTGTTTTGTTTTTTCTTTTGTGTGTGCATTTTATTTTTTGCTAGTTTTTTTTTTTTGTTTTTAGTCTGATTAAGATATATTAAGGGCACTATTAATGAATAACGAATTTTTACAAGGATTGTTTTCATTTTTTCTTTTTAAATTTTAATTAGAAAAATTTATTAAGTTTTAAATCTTAAAATCCTGTATTAGTAAATATAGTTTTCACTCAATATCATCTAAAAGGCTGAAATTAATATAGAATTTTAAGATTTAAAATGTTCTACAGACTTTATCTGAAAAACAATTGAAGAAAATGACATGAGCGCCTTTTTATATTTTAATTTTTAATTTCAAAATCGGCATTTACATTAAAAAAAAATCTTTAAAAATATTGTTGTTTGATGATTTCTATTAAGCTTTTCTATTATTTCTGTATTCATTTCAGCCTTTTAGATAATATTATTAAGTGAAAACTGTATTTGCTAAACATAAATAGAAAAGCTTAATACAAATCATCAAACACCAATATTTTTAAAAGAATATTTCTTTGCATGTATATAAATATGCTGATTTTTATAAGTACAGATGACCATACGTGACATTACCAGAAAATAAGAGCACTAACTAGAGTAAATTTAAAGCTAAAATTTCAAAAATTCAATAAAACATTACATTATAAATAATATATTCCTAAATTTCTAAGATTACTGACTACTTAAAAGTTAAATTAAAAAAGGCACTCATGTCATTTTCTTCAATTATGTAGAACAACATCAGATTTGTCATCACATTGTCAAACATCAATACAGGTGCTGTTGAATTAAAAATGCATTTCTGTAATATTTTAAATTTAAAATAAATATTTGTTTCAAATCAAATTAATTTTACTTTATTAATCAGTTAATATTTCCAAAATAAAGTTTCAGAAAAGTATATTTTATTTTTGGAAGATTTTTTTTAATAAAGAATATTACATTGCCATGAAAGATGACTAAAAATGGGAACTAATCAGCTATTTTAGAGAAAGAAAAATAACTCCATCCAATCAATTTAGTTTGTTTTTAAAATACACCAATGTATTTTACTTATTGGAAATAATAAATGTAATCTATTAGTTTAAAACTAAAATAAAAGCTTCAAGAAAGATTTTTCATTTTTGAGAATTCATTTTAAACCTTAAATATCATTTTTGTAGCTTTTTTGTTTTGTTCTTTGTGGAGCGACCTAATATAATGTATCAATGTATTTCTTTTAGGAAATAGTATGTGAAGGACATTCAGGTATGCAGATCCTGATTCAAATTCATGATCTTTTGATGACCACAGAGGAACTTAATGACCAGCAAAAATCTGTCATTGCAGAAAAAATAGCTGTGAGTTTTTTTGTTTTTTTTTAAATTTATTAAATATTGAATTTTTAATGTTACTAATTATATCAAATCATTGCAAAAGTTTGTGCCTGATTTTCATTGTTAATACAATTTTTAATTGGGCACAAACATTTGCAATGATCTATGAATATTTCCTCTTAAGTAGATAGTGTGCTGCCCTGGACACAATGCTGAAAAGCATCCTGCTTAGACAGTCAGTTTGCAAGAACACACAGACGAATTTCATTGAAAAACGAAAGATTTTATTCCTCGAATTAGTTAAAAAATCTGTAAAAAAAAAAAAATGAACAAAACAAAGATAAGTCCACTGCGACAAGAAGACAAATAAAAGAGAGAAAAGGAAAGGCTAGAAACAGGGAAGGGAGCAAGTGAGAACAAAGAAGAAAAGGAAAGGCTAACCACACTCCTACTAGCAGCCATGGGGAGGCCTGATATAGTAATGAAAGTGTTTTTAAATTTAACAAGGCAACAAATTTGGAAAAGCAGCTCAGCGTTTATATCAAGAAATAGGCAATTACAACATTGGACATGGTAAGGACATAACTATACAGCTGAGCAAATTCTGGACAAAGGGTCCTTATTTCTTTTCTAAAATATCTATTTTTGGGCTAGAAGAACGAGCAACAGAGAGGCAACAACTATTCGTTGCGCCACAATAATGTATTTACAATACAAGGAGATGGAAGGGCTAAGAAGAATGAAATAACATACCAAAGTTCTGTGAAACGGCGGAGAGGCGAATAGTGCGTGTGGATACAGGGACCAACAGGGTGGATCTGAAGATCCCGCCAAAGGACAATCTTGCTCACATGGCCTTATCACATTGCCGAGAGGGGATAAAAAATGGTAGGGCATGATAAAGGACAGGAATTTAAAACAAGAGGAAGTATAGTCTATGCTAGAAAGCACAAGAATGAAAGAGAAGGGAAAACAAAACAAAATAGAATAAAATGCAGTAACAAGAAAGACGTCACAGCAACACAAGAGGTAAAGGTAAACAAACAAACAAAATAAGTGTCTGAAAGAATTTGTCCTTGCTGATGGAAGGTCCGAGTTACAGACATGACAGATAGCATTGTATGTACTGTCAAGTTAATATTACTGAAAGCTGAGACCAATGATTTGAAAATGTTTTCATTAATTTTGTTTATTTGTTGAATTGCCATTACATAAATTATAATTCTGCTTTACTAAGTTGTTATATATCACTGTCTCGGGTATATATTTCTTCTGGAACCCATGATGTCTCAAATGAATCAATGATGTTTGTGACGAATGCTGCTAAAATGGCAAATGTTGCAACCACAAGGATGGCAATAAAATAATCTGCAAATTTGGTGGATTTCACTATGACCGTGACGGTGAAAACTTCTGAGATGACAATTAAAATTTTTCAACTCAAACTTCACTTCATTGGAGACCACTCAGCCTGACTTCTTCTTTTTTTGTCACTGTCAACAACACCAACAATCTGCAACAAATACTTCCTCGAAAACAATAAGACTGGACCCAAATGTTAATAAATATAAAAATTATTTTCTTTTTTTAAAAAAAAACACTTCAGTGACATTCTGAAGTGAAGTGTAGGTTCCTTGGTTGGAGTTGTCACCACCTCTGCTTACAGAAAGAGCCTCACATTGGAGAAACCCCGACTGAAAACAACCATTCACCTCAACTACTGAAATCAGACCCTTAAAAATAAAACTAAAATTTTACCTCACAACTGTTTAAGTTCCTTTTTTCTTCTCATAACCAAAACCTCTTCACTATACCCATGTCACCATACAACAATCTACACAATGTGGCATAATAAAAAAAAATCACAATAACACATAAAAAAAAGTACACATCATATCAGAGGTGAAATCCCTCTCTTCTATTGTGCATATGTGCCTAGCTCTTAAATTTTATTGATGTAAAAATTTTAAGTTAGTCTCCTAACTCAAGCATGACAAACCAGGCCAGAATATAATTTACATCTAAAAAAAAAAAAAAGTTTTTTTTTCTTCTTTACTTCAACCAAGTAAGTTGCCCATCTACACATACTGAACATGTTGGCACACTGACGTGGAACAATGGTTAGTGCCAGAACAATTACAACTGGGCAGTGAGCTTGACCCTTACTAAGTCACATTTAGAAAATCGCCACTTTGTGATTCCATAACATATAACCATAAAAGAATTCATATTTTCTGCATACCTCTTCAGCTTCCAAGGTTTTCTGCTTGTCTTGGATTTCAACAACTGACCTTGTAGCATTCTCTTTGCAGTTGGATCATTTCATTTATTTACCTTTTTTTTTTCCTCCCATTTATTTATTCATTCATTCAAGCACCAAACACAACCCACATCCTGGCTACTAAAAGACTGATTTACTTCAGTTATGTTTTGCCTCTTTTTATTTTTATTTTAGTAAGCCTGTTAACTTTATGCCAATGTCCAATTGCTTTATGATATCTTGAACCAATTTTTCTTTTTCTTTTTTCTTGTCACCATTTTTTTTCCTGTTTTTTTTTTTTTTTTTTACATGTCAGAGAAAGTTTTAAAAGTTTTGGTTCCTGTATGTGCTGACTACTCTTATAACTTTCATAAAAAATTTAAAAAAAAGCATAACCCCCCCACTAACTCCATGGTTAGACCCTGCAAAAGTATGCTGTTCTATGGTAATTTTTGGTGGAACCAGCAACTTTTCATACAATAAAAAAACAAAAAAAAAAAGCAGTTACAAGTAAGATAAAGACTTTTTTTAAACAGTGGGATGTAGGGTTTAAACTCAAAAGAAAATGTATGAATTCTTTTTCTCTGTGTGTGTGTGTGCGCGCATGCATAATTCAACTGGCAAGCAACCTCCTACAATCCAAAAACTGTTTTGGTTTTAAATAAACCACGGAGATGCTTTAAACGCACAAATCAATCAAATTTCTCTTATTGATAATTTAAAAAAAAAATTCCTGCTGATCGAGTAATCAAGAATCTGGCTAACAACTTACATGCTAATTAAAGTAGACCAACACTTGTACGTTGTGGTGCTAGGAGTGCATTGTAGTGCACTGGATATCGTTCCAGAATGAGAAATCGGAGAACCAAGTTCAGATTCCAGTTGAATTCGTTGCATTCATTTACACACAAATACTCCTGGGGAAGGTATTAATCTGACTCTTCTTCCACCATCTATGAGTTAAATAGCAGGACAGATTGTATTCTATAATGTTGGTTGGTAACCAGTCTACCACGAAAGTAATGACAACCTACTGCGGGAAAATCTTCTGCCTAGTCAATCATGTCTCTTTTGAGACCTGATCGCCCATGCGTGTATGATGTATAGCACTTAAATTGACTGAACACATATGATAATTATTCCAATACTTGTATAAAACGCTTATGAAGTCTTTTTAATGGTTTTTGAGCATGAGTATTTATAATCTTTACCTCTAGATTGAGTTTGTTTCAGTTGTAATAGCAATTTCACAAATTTGATTGGTGCCATAAACAGTAATAAAGTGTAAATGTTAGGTAATATATGGAAATAGTAAATACAAAATATTTCTAATTATAAAATGATGAATAGAAAACAACAAAGGAAATAATAAGTGGTTATCTCTCCTCATTTTTGTATACATTATGTGAGTTAATGCAATTTTAAATCATCATAAAATGTTTGTACTTCCCTCTACCCCTACAGATTATGTAATTCTGACTTACTAATTTCCTGAAGAAACTGTATTTCACTTTTTTTTCTCTCTCTCTCTTTCCCCCTCCCTAAATTATTTTCTTGTATATTTAAAAAAAAAAAAAAAAAGAATTCTTCACAGTTATAATTGTGGAGCAACTAAAGTTTATTATTCTATAAAGTGTGTCAAGATCAGTTTCATTGAATTTTGTTTGGTATGTCTTTTCAGATTGTTGACAAATGTCTAATGGATGGTGCAGATGAATATTTACAATTGATGGACTTATGCAATACAATCATGCAGCACTTGTGCCATGGAAGTAATTAAAGCAAAATTACTTGAAACAAAATTTCTTTCTGGTTTTGTTTGGCAAAACAAGCACAACCAAATAAAAATTTTCATTTCTTAAATGATTGCTTTTTGAACTGGTAATTCATACCAAAGAGTTAATTTTTTTCCCCCATTTTGGAAGAAAATTTTGTTGGCTATATGCTTATGGAAAAATATGACTAGAGTTTGAATATTTTCATTTTCTGATCCTCTTTAAGCGAAGCAACTTAATATACAACTATATTCAAGGGAAAAGTTCCCAACCTATTTCACTTGTTAATCTTGTTTTTGATTATTAAAACACTGATTTTTGGAAGTGGATCAGTCAGGATAATAACTGTATAATTAGTTTATTGCTCCAAAAAAGGATGAAACTAGTGAAATTCCCTTCCATTTCAACTACTGATATGTGTGAATGTTGTTTGCATACCAATTTTATCTTTTCTCTTTCTCAAAAAACAATTCTTATGTATGCTTAGTTTCTATGGCTCTTTAAATTATGTTACTATTTCAATAATGGCCAGCACCTTTTTCACATTTTCAAAGTTGGCAATTTCATAATAAAGTTTTTAAAACTTTTTGTGCTCCATGTTATTGTTTGAAAGATATTCACATCTTAAATGAAAAAGGATGTTTGTCAAATTGACAATTCAGTTTTATGAATAAGGTTTGAAATTGTCTTTCTCAAAAAATTTCTAAGTTGAAAACTTAAGATGAAATACCAAAAAAATTCAACTCTGAAAATGAAAATTACATCTCATTGTAGATTAATGTCTCATTTTTAATAACAAGTTGGTTTCATATCTCTGCACTCGTACAATTTGTGGAGCACACAAATCAAAAAGAGAGTATATGGCATTTATTTTTGTGCAAAACTGTTGCATTGAAATTTTATTGTTGGCTGAGTGAATGAACATAGTTGCAACCCATTTTAAATCAGACTTGTTTCATTAATAAATATTAAATAGTTTAGATCTTATATTTTCTTTAATGATGCATCTTAAAACTGTATAAATATTTATTATTCATTGTATTTTGTCCAAATTGTCACACTTGGTTGTTTTTATACATTTTCTTTAAAAAAATATAAACTTAATTCATATTATAAAACAGAAAATTAAATATACAATCTTATTTCACACTCATGTTTGTCCATAAAAAACTTTTCAACAAATGAAAATGTATCAAATTTTATAAAAAGAAGAGAATAAAAATGAAATAACTTTGGCACATGGGCCATAAAAAAATTAAAATGTAAATAGTAACTTTTTTTTTATATATATAACTTTTAACATAACTTCATCTCCATTTAGTGAATCTGAGTATTCACTCTTTTTGTTATATAAAACTACTTTAATCACTCTCACTTACAAGCGCCAAGGCCAATGGGTTTCAGTTTACTGTTACTTCTAACATTTACATTGACCAAATCATTGATCTCTGTCCAGTGCTGTAATGAAAGTTTTAGTTCTAACCAAAGACAGAAATGATTATTTTTCATGACCTTTGATGATATTGCAAAAGTGGCATCAACATTTGTCTTTAAATAAAATGTTGATATAATACCACTTTCAAGAGATAATAGGATATGGAGTATTCCATTGATATTGGCTGTAGCAAAGGCTTATAAACATATTCAGAATGCAAATCAATATTAGAAAATATGCACAAGGACCATTCTCACTTTTTCGTCAGTTTCAATAAATTAGTTAGCTTCACTAATTCACTCAAAAAATAACATGCCATGATAAAATTGCCCCAAGCTTAATAAAAACTGTAGCAAAAAGATAAAACAAAAAAAAAGTATGTGTTGGTAAAAAGCAACCACAGGAAAATATTCCAAACAGGCACGCCAAATTCATACGTATTGTCTTAATCTCCAAACTGTTATTCTCACACGAACAATGGCTTGAATAACGACACTCCTTGAAATGAGCATGCCACGTTTTATGCACTCGACCTGGCTACCACTCAGCCAATGAGCACAGTAAATATAAACGGCTACAAGCGACACCAATTCTATTCACCACGAAGTGCTGTCCAATTCTCCATCTGACCAACGCTCACCAATTCACCATCGCCATCGCCACACTCCCTTACAAAACATACACCCGACTCTGGCCTGTTTGGGTCGCCAAGGCGAGTCACTGCTTCAATCCCCCATGATCTCCTGATCACAAGTGCTGCATCCCAGGGTAGGTCTCTTCTGCCGGGTACTTCTTCGAAGAGGAACAACGAAGGTCTCTTTCTTGGATGAACTACGGCCTGAAGTGTTATCGGGTGCTCCAGCATTAGTCTCTGAACTGCTGCTACAAGAGGAATTACCTGGCGAACTAGATTTTAAATATATAAATCGTTCACTCTCCTCTGTGTCGCTATCAGAATTTGTCAACGGATCTTATCCTAAAAATGGGCGTAAGTTTTTAAAAACCAGGTGCTTCATATACACATATGAAGCACCTGGTTTTTGTTTAATCTACTTTCCACAATGGCGCAACCTTTCGGCAGCGGGGTTTTTTTTTTTTTTTTTTTGCCTTTCTCTCTCTATGTCGATGCGAATCTAACCATCTCTGTGGTACTCAGGTCAAGCAGTCTGTGCAATTTAAACAGGACTTCACCAGTGTTATATCCATCATCAAGGCATATTCTTCCGTCAGTGCTCACAATGTTTCCAAGCGTCGTCTTACCAGCATCTCACTGGCTGCCTTTATGTTCACTCGCGCCTTTCCAGTTAGGGTGTCTGATATCCATCGATGTACACAGGTTGAATCTGTAACTAAATGTAACACCAAAGCTTGCCATTGAATGGCCAGATTTACACCTTTTATTGCGGCATCGAGCTCAGCCAAATTTATATGCTTGGCATCTTCAACTAGTTGCAACCAACTAGCATCCTCCACAATGCTCCCATTTACTTCTAATGCTACAACTGTGGCCACAGAACTTGCATCCACCCACACTTTCATCTCCCTACCATCAACGCACTAGTCTCCTCTTATGGGCTCCATCTCATGTACCTTGGCAACTGTTTCCGTTAGCATGGAACGGAGAGGCACATCCTTGACTTCATCATCCCATCCGTTGGTCACTGCGGTTGCCTGTCGTTTTATAAATGCAGCCGCCACTCTAAGCCAGCCACACACAGGGTAATGGCCCACAAGTTTCCCGCAAAGTGAAAAGATGCTTTGACAAGTGACTATCAGTGTAATGTCTGGGACTTCACTTCCTCGTTTCCATCGAAGTGTGCCGTCCTCACGCCAGACCTCCAATCCCAGGACTTTGGCTCCGTCTTCTAATCGTTCTGAATCCTTACAGACAAGCCCATAATCAGCGAGATGCTGCTGCACATGTACTACAGAAACCAGTTCTTCATTGATGAAAATATCATCAATATATGCTGACGTGGCATGCTTAATCATTTGATCTTGATTTACTACTGCATCGATAATAGCTTTCATGGTGAGCAGTGCCACGTTTAATCCAAAACCAAACCATGTTAAACAAAATCGCTGACCTCTAAAAACCACAATCTGAAAGGGCCATAATGCCTTATCGGCATGAACTTGTAAATAGGCCTTTCGTAAGTCCAACAGCGATACATTGGCTCCTTGTCATCGCCAGTCTCTAAGTTTCTTTGCACATACATCCGCATCTGCAGTAAATGCCTCTAAAAATTGATCTAATTTCCAATAGTCCAACACCTGCCGGATCTTCTTTTTGTGCTCCTGCAAAATTGCCATCAAAGGAATCAAACCCTTAGGTGGACCAAGCTCCTTTTCGGGATATGGTACCAGCCATCCATTTTATTGCCACAACAAAAGTTTTTTTGTTTTTTTTTTTTGTATGCATCTTGAGCATAGGAAGGTACTGTGTACCTTATTTTTTAATTCACTGGGTGCATGACCACTCGTCCATTTCGATGAGGCTGTCCATATGTTATTGTTGGTGTCAAACGTCACCCTGAAATCAGGCCCTCCAAACAATCTCTGGCTATATGGTTGGGACCAGAACATCTATAGCATGTGACAGCACCATTACCTGAGTTAGTAGGAATAACTTTCTTGTTTGTTTGTCGAGCAGATACGGCCACCGATATCTCGTGTTGCTTGTTATCAGTCATAATAGCCCAAGCCCAGATTAGTAACTGCTCCACAGTCATAGTTTCCATTCTAGGTGATGCTCGAAGAAGCTGTCTAACTTGTGGTGGCAGACCAGATACAAAGGCGCATGCTATCCATCGTTCTGACAACAATTCTATCAAACGAGCCAGGCGATGTAGTTCAGCCAAAAATTCATCAACTGTTTCATTATGTGAAATGCCACAAATTGGTCGTAAGCATTAAATGCATCTGTTGCATATGCAGTCATTAGGGCTTGCTTAATTTCTTCAGCATCTGCCTTCTGTTCTTTAATCAACTGCTGCTGCACAGCGAGAGCGCCGCCACACAGCCAAGACACACTCAACCTTGTCCAATCCATTCCACGATCGACATATCAGTCGCAGCACCGCTGTACTCCAGAATCAGCCGGATGTCAAAAACCTTGTCCGCCATGATGAAAGGAAAGGCAGACAAAATAAACGCCAAAATAGCTTGTAGCAAAAAGATGAAAAAAAAAAAATTATGCATTAATAAAAAACAACCACAGGAAAATATTCCAAACAGACACGCCAAATTCACACGTCTTGTCTTAATCTCTGAACTGCTATTCTCATGCGAACATCAGCTTGAATAGCAACAACACCCCTCAAAATGAGCATACTACATTTATGGACTCAACCTGGCTACCACTCAGCCAATGAGCGCTCAGCACAGTAAATATAAATGGCTACAAGCGACAGCAATTCTGTTTACCACAAAGTGCTGTTCGATTTTCCATCTGATCAACGCTTGCCAATTTGCCATCGCTTACACACTCTCTTACAAAACATACACCCGACTCTGGCCCGTTTGGGTCGCCAAGGCAAGTCACTGCTACAAAAACAAAATTTTATCAAAATCTTTGCTATTATTAAGATGCCCTGTTAATGGGGCTTCAGAATATGCTAACTGCACCTCTACAGGGGGCCACCTGTTGGCCGTGGTTAGTGACCCGTAATGTCTGGGGACTGGATCCTGGTGGTTGAGCAGGTCGTGGCCCAGGTGAAAAGTGGTCATGATCTGCAACACACCACTTTGGCCATTACCTGGGCTAGACAGATGGTCGGATTGAGCTCGATCTGATCAATCGGCTGGTTCCGACATGTCCTAGCTCATAGATTTTTTTTTTTTTTTTTATTCCAACTGTATTATTCAATCTATTTTGCAGAACACTTCCTAACCCTTTATCTTATATGTGCTAGAAGGGGGGCTGAGAGTCAATTGTGTTGCAGAAAAAGACTGATGACTCTTGTTATATTGAGTAATAAAACCCAAAATTTGACAGAGAATCAGAATTTTATTCTTGGCACAAGTATATTGGTATTGTATCTCCATCTCAGCTTAGGCGAATAGGTTTCCCCCTTGGTTCATTCTCAACCCTAGTTGGACTCCATGGTGGGTGGTGGAGCATTGGACCAATGAAAATCAAAACCCATTTATGGCTTCTTCCTTTAAAAAATCTAAAAGGTATTTATCCAACTCAGATTCTGAAACTGACGTAGACTTTTCAAGATTCATTATCATTGAATCACTGGATGAAATTAAATTAGACCAATTGTCTCCTTTTGTAATTGAAAAAGTTACATCAAGTAAGTCAAATCCAAAAAATGTTAAAAAAAAACTTAGAAATGGTAACCTGCTAGTGGAAGTTCAAATGAAGAAACAGATAATTTGTTCAAAATGGATACATTTCACAACATCAAATGTAGAGCGTATCCACACACTAGATTAAATACTTCAAAAGGTGTTATAAGAAGCAGAGAGCTTTCATTAGCAACACCAGAGGAAATTGAAACAGCATTAAAAAAACAGGGTGTAAAGGAACATAAGAGAATTACCATCAGACAAAACAATGAAATTATACAGACACACACACATATACTCACTTTTGATAAACCACCCATACCAAAAGATATCAGGATTGGCTATACAATAGAAAGGGTAGAGCAATTTATACCAGCTCCCCTCTGATGTTTCAGATGTCAAAAATTTGGTCATCACAAAAACATTTGCAGAGGACACCAAGTGTGTGGGAAGTGTGGTGAACATGACCCAAACCACACACAGTGAGTGCAAAAATATAAAATGTGCAAACTGCCATGAAGGACATCCTGCCTTTTCAAGGACCTGTGATGTCTACAAGAAGGAAAAGGAAATAATGTATGTAAAACACAAACATTTATCTTTCTCAGAAGCTAGAAAAATTGTCGAAAGCTATATAGGAAAAAAACATATGCCAATATTGTACAAAAGCCAAATCAAAAAACTCAGTAACTACTTCAATAGATAACTACAAAAAACTTATTGAAAAGTTAGTAAATTTGAATACAAGAGTATGGCCAACATTCCAAGAAAACAAAACCAACCGAGTCTAGTACTAAAACAAAAGTAAATATTGATAACCATGTAGAACTGCACAAAAAGAGTTCCAGAATGGCTAAATGTACAAGTGAAAGACACCAAAGATCACCAAGCTGACCTCTGTCTTCTAACAAAGACACAATTGAAAATAAAGCAAAAGATAATACTATTAAAAAGAAGACCTCAACGAAAATAACACAATCTGCCCTAATAACTACATCAAACAAATCTGAGAAACCTGAAGAAATAGAGATTGAAAATAAAACTCCACAAATAAGCAAAACTCAAAACCAAAAAACGCATAAATCTCAAAATTAAATCTAAATGGAAAATAATTTAATCCAATGGAATATCAGAGGATTAAGGGCCAATTATTAAGAATTATTATTGCTCATCGCTAAATATTGCCCAGCAATCATATGCCTTCAAGCGACTCACCTCAAAAGCAGCTATATCATTAAAATTAAAAACGATCATTCATACAATTATATCAAACATCACATTGATAGACCTTCTGGTGGATCATCAGTGATCATAAACAATAATATCCGACAGGGAAATTCAACTAAATACAAGTATACAAGCAGCTACTATATCGGCAACCCTCCATAAAACAATAACAGTGTGCTCATTGTATATTTCTCCAAGCCAAGAGCTAAAAGAATCAGATAATTTAATAAAACAATTATAAACACCCTTCATTATAATGGGTGACTTCAATAGCCACAATGAGATCTGGGGAAGTAAGAAAACATAAAAGGGGCAAAATAATAGAATCAATATTAAATAAGCATCATTTTGTGCATATATAATAATAACACAAATATATATTTGCACCTAGCAACAGGTACATACTCTACAATTGATTTAACAATATGTGACCCTAACATGTTTTTAGATTACAACTGGAAAGTACATGATGATACATGTGGAAGTGACCACTTTCCAATTCTATTAGAAAACAAGATTAATAAATTAAAAAAAAGAACTCCGAACTGGAATCTGAAAAAAGCGAATTGGGATGGTTATAAAACATCATGTCTTGCTGAATTAAAGCAAATAAAAACAAAGAGGAAGACATTTTATATTTTACGAACACCCTCCTAAATATAGCTGAAAGATATATACCAAAAAGCCAAAGCCAAAAAGCTCGAAAGATCATTAAAGACTCCAAACGAAATTCATGGAAAAATTCAGTCAGTTAAGTGCCATACGTGATACACGCTTGGGCGATCATGTCTCAAAAGAGACATGACTGGCTGGGCAGAAGATTATCCCGCAGTAGTTTGCCATTGCTTTCTGCGGTAGACTGGTTGCCGACCAAAGCTAAAGAACCCAATCTGTCCTGCTATTTAACCCATAACTGGAAGGAAGAGACGGATTAATACCTTTCCCAAGGGTATTTGCGCATAAGTAAATACAATGGATTCAGCTGGAATTCGAACTCTGCTCCCCCGTTTCTCGTTCCGAGCCGATATCCGCTGTACCACAACGCACATCCATGGAAAAATTATGTGGCCAAAATAAACAATAACACGAAACCAAAAGAACTATGGCAGATGATCTGAAAAATAACAGGTAAAAATAACGATACTCCCACAAAACACCTCATTCACAATAATCTGAAAATAACTGACGAGAAATATATAGCAAATCATCTTGTCGAAACTTTCTCGCAAAACTCATCTGCTAAAAACCGAAGTAAAACCTTCCAAACCATCGAAACCAGAGCAGAAAAAGTAAAAATAAAATTTAAAAACAAAAATACAGAAACCTATAACCAGCTTTTTTTCTAGAATAGAACTAAAAGGATCTCTTAACAAGACCAGATAAGATTCATTATCAGTTCCTAAAAGAATTACCAGAAACCTCACAAAAATATCTCCTACAAATATACAATAACGTATGGAACAGCGGGAGCATCCCTAAAATATGGAAACAAAGCACAGTTATACCGATACAAAAACCGTTCAGACATAACCTATCCAAAAAATTACAGGCTCATTGCTCTTAGCAGTTGTGCGTGCAAAACACTAGAGCATATCAATGCCAGATTGACATGGTACCTAGAAAAGAACAAACTAATAACCAATCAATCGGGTTTTAGAAGCCGAAGAATCCCAATAGATCATCTGATCAGATTAGAAACATTTATCAGAGAGGCTTCTATTAAAAAAGAACATCTAGTGTCTGTCTTCGATCTAGAAAAGGTATATGATACAACCTGGAAATACGATATAGTAAGAGACCTCAAAAACCTTGGGCTAGAGGGTAGAATGCCAGTATTTATTAAAAACTTCCTAGAAGATAGAAAATTTAAAGTACGAATAGGAAATATCTTCTCTGAAGAAAAGGAACAAAAAATGGGTGTACCTCAAGGTAGTATATTGTCTGTTACGTTATTTAATATAAAAATAAACAATATTGTAAAAACCTAAACAGAGGAACAAACTGTGCTTTATATGTGGATGATTTCCTGATATGCTATAAAGCAAAAAAAATGGACCACAGAGAATGGACTAACACTTCTGCAACCTACGTAAACTACACCTTGACCCAGTACTGAAAATCGATGATACCGAAATCCCAGTATTAGATCATTACAAATAACTGGGAGTCATTTTTGACCGCAAACTCTTCTTCATTCCCCATATTAAATACTTGCGAATGAAATACAATAAAACTATACAATTACTCAGAACAATAGCACATACTGATTGGGGAGGAAGTAAAGAAACATTAATAAAATTATATCGCACTTTAATCAGATCAGAACTTGATTATGGCTGCTTCATTTTATGGAGCAGCCAGAAAAACATATTTGAAAAAACTAAATACGATATATCACCAGGGAATTAGATTACCTCTTGGAGCATATAGCACCTCTCCTATTGAGAGCTTGTACACAAACGAACCACCTCTTAACTTGGGACGGGAAAAACTCGCTCTGCAATATTAACTTAAACTTTCATCATGCCCTCTAAATCCAGCTTTCAGTACTATTTTTCAACCGCAATACTCAAGAGCTTTTTCAGCAAAAAGAAACAACTATCAAACCGTTGAGTTTACGGATTAAAGAAATCATACAAGAGAACTAAATAGATACAACGCAAGTTCACGAATCAACTATATCACCCTGGATAATAAATCAACCAAAAGTTATTCTTGATCTGACAAAATACCCAAAATACAAAACTAACCCAATCATATACCAATCAGAAATACTTGACATAAAAAATAACCATCCAGACTACCATTATGTATATATAGATGAAGCAAAATATGAAAATAAAGTAGGATCTGCTGCCATACTTAAAGATCAGAAAAAATGTAAAAGATTACTAAATACAGCTTCCATATACAGTGCTGAAATAATTGCTATTAATTTGGCGCTTGATGTAATAACTACAAACCATCGCAACAAATTCATAATCTTCAGACTTGTTATCTGTGCTTACTGCTTTAAAAACAAAAACCTTTCTGATCCTTTAATCACACAAGTATTAAACAGTGTATAATTTAACTAAATTTCACTATAATTTAACTATATTTATATATCTAAATTTATAATTAACTATATTTAACAAACAGTGTATAATTTAACTAAAAGCAAAGAAATAATCTTTTGTTGAATCCCAAGCCATCTAGGTATTCAGGGAAATGACAGGGCAGACTCGGAAGCAAAGAAAGCAATGAAAGATAAAATAGCAAAAACCAAAATTCTTTATACTGATTTTAAAACTGTAGTGAAGAGAATACTTTTTAAAAAGTGGCAAAATTATTGGAATAGATTCACTAACAACAAACTCCAAAACATAAAACCCGCTATTGGAGAATGAAACATTCAATAAAGAAATAGAAGAGAACAGGTTTTGCTGACCTGCCTTCACATAGACCATACCTACATCACGCACCATCATTTACTGGAGGGCACAGGATCCCCAGTATGTACCAGCTGTCAAAAAAGATTGAGTGTCAAACATACACTTTAAGGGTGTATAAACTTAGAGTGCGAAAGAAGTATTACCAAACAAGTAGTTTGAAAAAAACTATTTATAGGAACAAGAACAAACAGGATACTTGAATTCTTAAAAGGAATTGGAATGTACTCAAAAATATGACTGGTTGATATCTCTCTCTCTCTCTCTCTCTCTCTCTCTCTCTCACTCTCAGGTATTTCTACCAACTTGCTATATATTCCAAAACTTAGTTCTACCGATTGGGCATTTGCGAATCTTGTATATGTAATACATATAATGTATGTAAGCTGGATTTGGCTTCAGATAACCTGTGATGGTTGGTATGGCATAAAATTTAAACAGCCAAATTAAATATATACATTTTTATAAAATTATTTTAATTTAAAATGTGTTGTTAAATGTATGAATTTGCCTAAACATATAAGTCTATTATATGTGTTAATTTGTTAAATATAGAAACTTCTTTAAATTGTTCTTAACTTTTTGTTCGAATTTTTATAATTCAATTCGGCGTTAAATGACCCAAGATGGGTTGATACATCGTAAAACAAAGCAAAACAGCTATTATTAAAAGGAAAAACAAAAGAATTCTTAATTAGCAGCTTATGTTTTTTAATTTATTTTAGAATGTTTTAAATTTTGGCTAATAGGTGGGGATGCAGAAATCAAATAATTGTCAGATTTTAATGAAACTATTAGGACTTTTTTTTTAATCGTGTCACCCCGAGCAAGGCGGTAACGACACTGATGTGCAGGGGGCTACGTAATAGTGAAAAGATTGGAAAATAGAAAGCCGGCAACCACATCCTAAACAGGGAACAAGGGATGAGCCTCTTAATCTGTTCAATAGACGTGGGTGGAGTGTGAACCGGGCGATTATTCACAAATGAATGAAAATATATTAGAAATGTTATGTTTTTAGAAAATTTCAAGAAATTAAATTATAACAATATTTTGTAGCGGATCGGAAATAATTCATTTTTTTTCAATTAATTATTAATTATAACCAGAAAATCTAATTGCTATTATAGATCATAAGAGAACATACTAAGAGAAATTTTCTTTATCCTCCGAATATGAGCAAAGGAAAACGGAGGTGATTAATTTTATTAACTATAACTGGAAAATCTTCTAATTACTATTATAAGTCAGGAAAACGTACCAAAAGCGGACGAAAACAAAACAGAAGAAAAAAAAAAAACGAAAGATAACACATGGTATTTCATTGTTATTGTAAAGCCGGAAAGAAAAGAGAAATGGATTTGTTTAATGTCATAGAGTCGATTTCGGCCCACCATGAAAGCTAACAAGTGTCATTTTAAACCTAAAAGAAAAATAGATTCAATTGTTTTTTGTTTTTTTTTGGGGGGGGGGGGGTTCGGTAAAAGAATAGAAAAAGAAAACCAGAGAAAGAAGAAAAAAGAAATATAAAAGAATTAAATTTGTTTCAAAACCACGAAACAGTAGATTTCGATTTTGGCCTACCCAAAGAAAGCTAGCAATTGTCATTTTAAACATGAGGGGAAAGATAAATTTAATTGTTGTTCTTTTTTCTGGAATAGGAAAGGGAGATTTCATTTTGGGTCCGATTGTCTCGCTAGCATGAATTGAGATAACAAATGTCTTGATTCCGAGTCGAAGTAATTTAGAGAATTACATCAGGGTAGGACAGATAACGAAGGCATTCTTGTCGCTTGAAAATATAGGTGAATCAGAGAATAGATATTAAAAACAGGTGCGGAGAAATTATTATCTGGGTAACAATGTCAATGGACCCTTGTCAACTTGTTTTGGGCGAAGTCAGTTCAAAAAGGTTAATGCCTATTGTTTTAAGAAAAACAAATCCCCGAAATTGTTTCGTGAGAAAGAAAATTCGGTTAAGTCCAGCCCAGAAAAGGGGTATGGGAAGATGACATCAAAAGACGGAGACGACTAACAATTGACGTCATGGAAAGCAGATTAATCCCATTGGGTAAACCAGAGGCAACAACGAGTAGCAGCTAACCTCATTGGTTGCCAAGACCCAGTGACCGTCGGCCCCACACCATGGCATGGGCATGGGCATAAATACAGGGTCCGAGGGACCAAAATCAGTTGGCGTAGAGAAGATTCCGGAAAAAGTTCCAGCGGCGGCTCGAGGCAGTTGAAGTTCAGTCCCAGTTACCGGCTTAGAAATGTAACGACGGAAAAAGGCGCCATGTTGTTGAGAAGTGAATTTCCAGACAAAGTTTTTGAGATCGACAACTGAATGCAGTTTCCAGTTGCAGTCGAAGTCGGAACGACAGCGATCGACAGCAGAGGCCTGACGCCGGCTAACCAGAGTTAAAGACAGAAGAGACTTTACAAAGTTTTGAGTTGAGGTTGCAGGGATAGACAAAAGTAGTTGCAGCTTGAGTGGCAGAGAGTTCGATTTCCCGGTCCAGAGACGTAAT
Organism: Ascarosepion bandense; assembly: GCA_037127315.1. Classification (NCBI taxonomy): domain Eukaryota; kingdom Metazoa; phylum Mollusca; class Cephalopoda; order Sepiida; family Sepiidae; genus Ascarosepion; species Ascarosepion bandense. The sequence goes on along the minus strand of JBBBDQ010001627.1, from coordinate 2,251,058 downwards.
GACCAAAGACAGTTCCCAGCCGAAGAAGTAAAGAGACAGAGAGATGATTGCCATGCCGTTGGGTGCCGACCGTAGAGAAGCCTGTCGCCAATCAACCAACCAGAGTTAAGAGACAGACAAGAAGAGAATTTGCAGACAAGTCTGAAATTGCTCACTGAAAGTGAATAACCCAGCACTTCGGCAATTTCCGTAACATTCCGGAAAGCAAGCAACAAGTTAACTAGATTTATAATGAACTTAGAACTCTGTTCGGAGCAGCGAGATGCAGCCAGCCAGATTTCTCGTTATTACTTAGGAGACTAATTCGATTTACCTAAGAAACGTCCGTTCTGCTACCAGTTGATAGAAGCAGAGATTGGGAATAATTCAAGAGATTATTGTGTATAATCTGTATATAAAGACATTATTTCACAATACTTCAGACGTCGGTCCACTTATTTATTTATTTTTTTTTTTTGTGCTATATTTCTTTCTTTTATTACTTAATTGTGTGCACGCTTCCCGGTTTGGTTTAGCTTGGCAGAGAGACAGCTTGTGGAAAACTCACGTGACTACCTTGTGATTAATCAACACAACGTGAGACAAGGGAGAACATCGTGACAGTCAATCTACGACCAGCTGACTGGATCGAAACCAACAGCGATCAGGGCCGGAAGGTGCCACAAAATTTTGTTTCCCTCAATGCTTATATTAATTAGAAGGAAAATTCATTGGCGAATTTAAATTCTTCTCAATTTCTTTTTGTAAAAGTTATCTCCCACCTACTGACAACATTATTTAATTAGAGAATCATTTCATTGCTTTTATAAATAAGATATTATGGGCACTATTGTCTTAAGAAAGATTTCTGATGAATAATTCTTACAAGAATTGTTTTTATTTTCGTAAAATTTTAATTATTTTAATTTTTCCCAGTTATTGTTATTAAGTAAAAACTATATTTATTAATCATAAATAGAAAAGCATATTACAATTTAGCGACCACCAATATTTTAAAAATAATTTTTTTGTACGTAAGTGTGCTAATTTTTGTAAATTCAGATGTCCATACATCACATTATCAGAAAATGAAGATGTTAACTATAGTAAATTTAAAGCAGAAGTACCTAAAATTCAATAAAACATTAGATTACAAAGCATATTTTTCTAATTTTTTAAGATTAGAAATTATATTAAAAAAAAAGGTTCACATATTTCTCAAGTAATTTTTGCAGATATATCTACTATAGAACAAAATTAGATAAACTTTTGTCTGTTAATCAAACTGTCATCACCTTAAAGAGATACTGCCATATTGTTGCCTCACACTCTAGCCTGATCGTCAAAATATCTGCCCTCACCCACATGTTTATTTTGATCATAAGGCTGGTAAGATTGAATTGTTCTCAGAAATCATCCTGGTGGATTGGTCCAGGCAAAATGAAGATAAAAGTTAAAGAAAAAAAATAATTAAAAAAAAAATAACCTAATAAAATTAAATGCTTTATATACGTTCTTTGGTACAGTGCTTGGGTAGATCTGATGTTAAAATTTATCAATTTCTCATGCAGATAATTATCAACCCACCTAGCTTAAGTTGAACATAACACTTCGGCTGTTTCCTTCTCGTATCTGTGTTTGCAGTTTCTCTGCTTTCCGCAATCACTGTTTCTGGCCACTTTGGGCCTTTGTATATTTTGGACATCTACCAGTCTTTTGTACCGACACCCAAAATTTTGTGTACAATCGATAGTCGATCACTTTGTTTCAGACTGGGTTCTGCCCACGTTTTGCTTGATTGATCACAAAGTCAGTCTGGATTAAACGTAACCAAAAATCCGCTGCATTGATGATCCAGACAGAGCTGGAAGCCACAATGGGAAAAGGAAATCTTTGTAAAATTAACAAGGAGTTTATATACATACGTTCTGTTCAGTACAGTATTTGGTGAGTTTATCACTCTTGGATGTATACAACTTTAATTCCAACCCACATCTTGTATAGGATGTAACACTAAGTTGGTTGGTTTGGCACCAGGCTGAAATATGAGTTTCTTCTAAGGCAGGAAAGTTAACACATGACGACATGTCTCTTGTCTTAATTCGCTCTGTACCAGTTCAATTCTACGGTACTCAACCCTACTCAGCTGACTCATTTGTTTATTTTGATTCTCAGGGTGGTTGTTAGCATTTTCAAATGACGAATAAGGGGTTTTCCTTTTGGTCACCTGATCAAACTTGTCTTCCTCCATCCTGTGTGAGTGCTTCTCACTATGGTTCAAGGGGTGCGTTTCAGCCCAACAGTCGAATTTTAATTGCCGTTCCTTTCGCTTTTCCACTTTCAGTGTGTGTGGTCGTTTCGCATCTGTGTTTTTATCATTTTTAATCACTATAAGAAATTATTTAACTTTGGTCCAAACGAAAATCATATTTTTCTCTTTTAATTCTCAGCATTACAAAATTCCACAAAGCACCAGAAGACTTTATTTCCAGGAATATTGTCTCCTCCACAGTGAGGGATAACTACCGCCAGGGTCACAAAATTCATCATGTCCCCAGGCAAGCCTGTCTCACAGACGGCTCTCACTTCTTGCAACAGACATTAATATTTTCAGTGACGAAATTCATTTTTAGTGAAAATATATTTTCGACCTTTGTGATAAAATCTTTGACAGTATTCAAGAGTCATAAAAAACATTATCTATCTCCCTTGTGTGGTCTAAACATATCTCTTGCCTAGCTCTAGAGAAGAAAGAAAGGAAAATTCAATCATTACCTCTCTTCCTTCTCTTCCTTTCTCTTCTTTTCCTCTTTGGTGCCAAAAATAGTGTTACAGTATAACAGTTGGGGAAACTCAGTAATTCCCCTTACCTTCCAACAAGAGTCCCTTTGTTGTCTAGGTTTTGAAAATAATTTCATCTTCAAATTGGGAGATCCTTTTTCCAATGGGTAGCGGTTACAGGTATTGATCCACCCTGATAACTTCTTCCTTCTCTTATTGACATCTCACATCAATACTTCCCAGTGGACGTGGACAATTTCTCCACCTTCCTTGGTATTTCACCTGTGTCAGCCCCCTGCTACTTGGCATGGTTTATCTTATGATCATTAATTAAAAATTATCATTTTTAATTTTGTCTATGCAGAATTTTCAATCTTGGTTTGTTTCATTTCATTTCATGCATTTACCAAATGGCTTTTTTTGTCTGTCATTTCCTCAATTCTGTCAGGGTTATAAATTAAAAAGAATATTCATTAAAAATTTTTACCTATATGAAAATTTCCATTTTAAATTAGATTTGCACTTGTCTTTTCATGACCTGTACTTTGGGAGTGAAGTCTAAAGTGTATCATATGGCTTTTCTTGTGATATCATCACACCTTCAGTAAGTAATTCTTAATTTAGAGTTTCAAGCTTTTTTTTAAAAAAAAACTTTCTTTCTTTCTCTTAGTATAAGAATATATTCATTCACCCAATTCCATTCACCATAAATTTACTACTAAGATGTCTCAGCACCTCATAGAGTAAAAAAACAGATGATCAAGATGAAGTAGCTCATAACTGTTGTACAATTTTTACATGTCACCTAATTAAAATTGTTAATAACTTTGCAAGTGTCATTGCTTTTTCAGTTAAATCACTTGATGTAGAGGAAACAGCTGATTGAATTCTTGCCCAGACTAAGAAAGGTTAGTTTGGGCAAGAATTCAATTGGCTGCATTAATTTTTCATGAGTAAACAAGGAACTATGCCCACCATATGGCACATCTCAGTGAAGCCGAATTTATTGCACTGAATGCACTTTCACCAAAGTGTCATCTTTTTAAATTTACATGACAGGTGGTCAGTGATAGCTAAATATTATCTCTCACGTAAATTTTTTTCAGTATAAGAGAAATTCTGTAAAATTATATCTTTGTTTAATTAAAAACTGCTTTCTAGTGTAGTAACAGGTGAAAATGATTGGAAAATGTGTGTTAGGCTTTTAATTAATCTTTCAAAAAGCATGAACAATAAAGATATTTTATTAAAGCTATAAAACAAATTGTTAAAATAACTTGCTGAATATATTAAAATTCCATGAGATAAAAACTGAATAGTCATTATTCTTTTAGCCTATAGATATATTTATAAAATTAAAGAATATAATTTTGCTAAATTTATGATGTATCTATATTAAATTGAATAACATGCAAAAGAAATTTTGATTTAACTGAAAATAATAAAAAAAAAACAAATTCAAAAGAAATGTAAGCACAGCTACAAGTTGCACTCTTAGGCAATCAGCAAACATAAATTAGGTTTTCCACTTACTAGTAACTTTTTTTCTTCCTTACAGGATATTTTATCTGAATTTTTAAGCTAAAACTACTGTAATTTACATGACGTTTTATCTATTATCTGCATTTAGGGTTGTAAATTCCTAGAAATTAGATGTAACCAAAATTGTAGCAGTTTTAGAAATTAAGTTTTGTCATGAAATACAAAAGAGAAAGAGAATTGTACCTCTCTAAGAATTAATATTTTCTTGGCAGAGATTGTGTATATGTGTTTATTATGACTCTACTTACAATATGCAACAACAATCTTAATTCAGAAATTGATCACATAACTATGGGCAGCAGTGTTAAAATCAGATTCAGTTTCTTCCTATTATCTACCCTTGGCATGTGCTGAAAATGAAAAACTGCCTAGATTTATCTACTTTGTCACTTTATGTTCTCAGATACGTGAACATTCCTTATTACTATAAACATTGTTTTGTGGCTACATGTATTTGAGTTGATATCTGTGTTTTGTAATGTTTTTTTCTGAAACAGTTAAATTAATATCAACCTGTCCAAATAGAGAAGTCCTAAAAAAATGTTTCTCCTGAGAAACATCGAATCTGTTGTTTCTCTTTTCCATCGGGGGAACCACTTCTATAGCCAAAGTGTTACATTATCAATTTGGCCATAGGTGTAACTCTCTTTCTGGTGCCAAGAAAGGAAGAAATGAAAGAAAAGAAATAGTAATTGATTTTTTTCCTTTCTTCTTCACCCACTGAAAGCTACGTGAAAATATTCTTAGATCACCCATGAAAAATAGATAAATGAAATTCCGTGATAAAGTTCTTTTTATGACTCTTGAGTGCTGTCGACGAATTCGGAGAAGACTCTTATTGCAAAATTCAGAAAAGCCATTTTACGAGAAGTGAGTCGGTTATTAAAAAATTTAAAGACCATTGATAAACCAACAGCTGTCTAAAAAAAGATTTTCTACGAGTACGGGGGATTTTATATCTCCAAGGAACAGCCACTCCTTCCTAAAGAGAAAGAGACAACATTCCAAGAAATAAAGTTTTCTTTGTTCTTCCGGAATTTTGCGACGCTGATGATTAAAAGAGAAACATGGTTTTCTTTACGATCGAAGATAGATAATTTCTTACGACGATTGAAATGATAAAACAACAGCGAAATGACCACAACAAAGACTTGATGGGAAATGAATTTTGGAATGATAATTAAAATTTGATCGTTGGGATGAAACACGCCCTTCAGTCAATAGTAAGAGAGAATCACACTGGAGAGAAGGAGACGGGGTTGATCAGATGACCAAAAGTAGGATCCCTTATTGGTCATTTGAAAATGCTAAGTATACCCAAAGTGGTTCACGACCACTCCCACTGGATGTGCGACTCCATATAAGCGACAGTTTTCAGACACTTGAATTGACTAGAGTTAGACCAGTACGGAGTGATTTAACACTAGAAACATATCACGTGACTGCCCACCTTAGAAGAACCACCAACTTAAGCCTGGTGCCAGACCAACCAAGTTAGATAAAGTGTTACATCCAGTATAAGACGTAGGTTGGAATTATAGTTGTCTGCATCCAAGAGTGAAACTCTAATTAAATACTGTACCAAACATCATGTATATAAAATCCTTATTGTTAATTTTAAAAATAGTTCCTTTTTTTATTGTGGCTCCCAGCTTTGTCTTGATCATTGATGCAGCGGATTTTCGGCGACTTTCAAACCAAACTGGCTTTGTAATAAATCAAACACAACGTGAGCAGAGCCAGGTTTGGAACGAAGTGATTGACGATCGATCGACCGCGGAGATTTGTGGTGTCGACGTGAAGGACCAGTGGAGAAATGGGGGTTCACATCTGGTGCTGTTTAAACCAGGATTTTTAAGCCTCGGATTGACTATGACCAAACCAGGAAAAAAGAAACAGCAGACAACTGAAAAGAAAGTAAGAACCAGTGAACTTTATTCATTTTGACCATACAGTTCTAAAAAAACACTCCACAATTTTTTCCTCATTCGTCGAAACTCATAGTGACCTCTAGGCATGAAACAGTAATAAAACTTTTCAACTGTCCCTGAAATATTTTTTGATTTGTTGTTACTGCTTACAATGCTTAATTTTTTATTGTTTTGATTTATTGATTTGCCAATCTGATAATTGTTAGTGGGTTAGCATAAGTGACCACGAGTCAGAAGAGTCTGAAAGGGTAGAGGTTGATGATGAAGTAGCAGTGCAACGGTTAATAGACGAGTTTAGGAAATTGCTAAGGTCACCCAGGGTTAAGAAGATGGCTAGCGTGTATTGAAAAAGGCCAGATTATATATAAGATGTCAGAGACGCTCTACCTGGTATATAATGCTGCGGAAGGAAAGGTCTCACAGTTCATAAGTTACCTGATCAGAGACCCTCAGTTGACATGGACAGGCCTCGAATGAGAGTTTGCGACGGGGACACAGCCATTGGGGCCATGAGAGACTCATGGTGAGTTAAGAGATGGCCGTCCTCGCGTACAAGGAAGGTGTAAGAAATTGCACAGGTTCAGTTGACTGATCTGTTTATAGATGCGCTCCAGGACAAGCGCGTACGGTATGGGGAAGTCAAGGATGCTTTGATCAAGCTGTCAGCTGCCATTGTACCAGCCAAAGAGTATGATGCATAGTGAGGGGAGGCAAGGCGCAAGAGCAGAATCTGGAGGTAGGCAGGTAATAGGGGAAGCGAAAGCCTCCCACCCACGTGGAATAGAAAGAGTAAACAAGAGGAACCAGAGGAATGAGAAGAGATTCCGGCTAGAGAAAATGTTCATTGGTGCCCGAGTTCTATAAGCCCACACCAGGTAGAATGGGGCTAGTATGTTAGACCTGTAACTATGAGGATCACTGCTCTATGGACTGTCCAACGAAGAGAGGGCTGCCCCCAGAGTTTTACATAGCCAGATGCACCCGGTGCGGTCGTAGAGGGCATGAGACAAAGTAGTGTGAGGGGCTGTTGCTACCGGCACTTATGTTCGAGTGGGTAGGGTAACCCAAGACGGAAAACGGCTTAGGTATTGTCCTTTTTTGCCCAAGGAGGAGAACTCACCTGCAAAGCAATGGTGGGTGGATCAGAATGAGAGTTCTCATAGATAAAGGCGCGTCGGTTTCCTTAAGTGAAAAAATATAGGCCCCTAAGAAATCAGGAAAGAATGGGAAAACTTGATATAGAGATTACTCTATGACTTACTACGCCACACCCCCAGTCTCAGGCTTGCATGTATGTGTGTTGCGTGCGTTAACTGGCCGTAAGTTTGTCGCACCTGAATCTGCAGCTGTTCGTTTCCGTTCCATCCCCAGGTAATCCAAGAGATCGATGATCCGTCGAAATCCCTCACTTCCCCTGCCACGTTGTGATTTCTGATCTCAAGCTAAGCTAAGGACCGAGAGCGGCGGTCGTCTGCGTGCTGCATTCCTTGACAGCTGAAATCAAGAGGCGGTTGGGTGCACAATGCAAAAATAAGGGAAACAGATAACAAAACAGTAGCGGAGGCCAGTCTATGTGAACTAATGATTATATTTGTAACTCTTTGTACAGCAAAAGAGGGAGAAAAATTAATGTGTTCACAAATTACTTGCTGCTACTTTGTCTATTTGTTGTTAGAGGTCTTTATGATCCCCTTCCCGTGGGTTTCTGCTTGGGGTGGTGGGCAGAAAGACTAACGTGAGATAGCGTTCTCGTCTTAACTATCTGCCGAACCGCTTTCTAGCGTGGTGAGTGTCTCTTCTCTTTCTTTTTTCAAATACGCTCTGCCTTTTTGTTAAGAACGCTTCGATATGGCGCGGATAGGTAAGTGATTGAAATGTTTCTCTATAAAAGTCTAATGTCAATTTTGTGTATCTGGCTTAAATCACCCGCTTACGATTTCGCGCCGATGTGTGCCGATCTGGAGGTTTCGAGATAAGGTTTTGTCGATTTTGTAAATTTGCCTGCCAACATTAATTATAATTTTCATCCTTACGTGGGTGGTCTTCTTCGGAATCGGCCGACAATTCAATCTTCAGCTGCTCCTTATCGCTTTCCTGGGAGAGAAAGAAATAAGCAAAGAAGAAAGAGAAGGAGTTCTCATCCCTTCGTGTTTGTCGTCATATCGGTCGATGTCATTCGTGAATACCTTGTGTTTCGCCTCTCTCTTATCTCTCCTGACCACCCCCAGCGCCTATTTTTTCTTCTCTCTTAGCTCTTTCCAAGAAATAGAAAAATATACACAGATATTCTCCATGTATCTATTCCGGGGTTCGAATCTGTGGTCCGTCGATACTATTTTAACGTGTGTGCATAACACTTAAATGTTACAACTCAGGCAAATGACAAACCCAGTGAGGATTGGACGAACAAGGAGTGTCCATAACTTCTATATCACCCCGACTTCTGTGGAGAAGTAATTTTAGGAAAGAATGGGCTATATCGCCACAGGACTCCACCGTGTTAATAGTGGATAGCGTAGAGACGCCATTGGGAAATACTCCGGATGAATCAGTAGCCATGGTGGTTGAGGAGGATATAAAGATGTGACACAATTTGGTTGCTGTATTGACAAATAAGGCGTTACAAAGCAGTGTCAGGCAGAGATAGGCTAGTGACGAAGGGAATTGTGGAGAAAGGAGTTTTCCAGTAGACAATCGAACAGTATAAGTTGTTCACCCAAGCGGAGGGCACAGAAGAAAAGAAATGAAGGAGTGAATAGAGGAAGAAATGAGATGGAAATGAGATGGAACTGAGGGTTGGAGATCCTGTGTTCTGTAAGATTCACCAGATGGAAGAAAAATCCCTATTATAGAATAGTACAACAAACGGATCCAGTGTCATTTATGGTCTGGGATCAGATGGCCAATGACCTGAATTTAGCTGAGATAGCTGATTGGGGAGCGGCTGAACCAAAGACGAGAGGAACAAGAATGAAGTGAGCAACCCTTGTGAAGCCAAAAAATATAGATAGACAAAAAATCCTGGGAGGAAGAAGGAAGAGAGTTAGGACAACAGCCAGTAGAAGCTGTCGATGACAAACCAAACGGGGTGGTCCAAGTAATGAGTCGGTCGGTCGACTTGACACCCCCAAAGCGAGTGGAGGTGGGAAGGCGCGGAAACTGTGATTGGTAGCTGGCTGGTCTATGCAAATACGTGGTGTTTTGCATAGGTAAGTTACCAAGCTCTATGTAAAGAGCTGGAATGAAAAAGGGGTCAGACATCCGGGAAGGTGTAGACTGTGCACGTCGCTACGGCAGTAGCGACGTGCACAGTCTACACGGAATTTGTTTTGTTTCGTGACACATTTCAACACATGCAGGACCCGACGGCGGCGGCCAGCAACGTTCTTTCGTTGTCTGTGTAAATGTGGTCAGGTAAATGGCTTCGTGATATCACTGCCCAGTTCCACCATCATCGGCAAGCCATAAGAACAGTAAAGAACCCCAGTAGTCTAGAGTTCTGACTCGAAACCTCCCGAAGAAGATGAAGAGCTGAATGAGTGGGAAGAGGAGGCTTTGATTTCTCTTTCCCAACTCGATCAAAGAATGAAAGAGGTCTAGAAAAAGAGTCAGAATTGTAGAGAATGGGAGAAGCGGAGAAATCGAAAACTCAATAAGAAAATATGGCAGTGAACAATGTGTTCGGTGTCAGGCATTGTTAATGGGGCAGAGATAGATGGAAGTGGGTAGAGGTGATGGGGCAAAGACACAAATGGGCATAGTTGGTTGGGCAGAGTTAGATGCAAATGAGGCTTGTTAGTGGATTAGAAATATACACAAACAGATAGAGGTGGCGAGGCTGTGGTTGGCGTATCTGTCCTTGACGCAAACAGATTTGGCGAGGAGATATAAGCCCAAATAGGCCGAGTTGGCAGTGCAGAGATAGACGCAAACGGGTTGACGTGACAGAATAGAGATAGATACAAACTGGCAGAGTTGACGGGACAGTAAAATATGCAAAGGAGCAAATGGAGGTATGTCGACCGAGAAATTTTTGCAACTAAGCAGAGCTGGCGGGGGTGAGATAAACGCAAACACGAAGATTTGGTTAGGCAGAGTTAAATGCAATCGGTCATTATTATATGTAATAGACATTACTAGCTACTGACTAGTAATAGACGCAAACTGACACTGTTAAGAAGACAGCGATAGATACAAATGGGTAGACTTGGTTGGACTAAATTAGACACAAATGGGTATTGTTGATGAAGCAGAGATGAACGTAAACTGGCAATGTTGGTGTGAAAGATATAGGCTCAAACTGAGAGAGGTGGCTGCACAAAAGGTGTAAGGGGAGCAAAGGTAGGTGCACATGGGCGGAGATTTAGACGCACATGAGCAGTGTTAGCGGAGTAGAGATAGACACAAATGGGTACATGTGACAATACTGATAGACAGAAACGGGCAGAGGTGGTTCGGCAAAAATAAACGCAAATGGTCAATTAGATGCAGTGGTGGCGAGAAAGAGATGTGCGCAAAAGGAAAGATTTGATGTGACAGATAGGCGAGTTGGAAGAGCAGGTTTAGATCCAAATTGGCAATGTTGGCGAGGCAGAAATACACACAAACAGAAGATAGAACAAAATGAGCAGAATTGGCCGGGCAGAGATAGCTGCTAACTACTATAAATTTGTGTAAAAGCCGAAAATACATTTTCGTGCGAGAACAGGTCGGTTCGAATAACTTTTTTGTTGTTTTCTTAACTTTGCAAATACCAAATTTTTTATCATAACTGCGTAAACTATATAAAGAATCTGAAAACCCTCATTTTCAACAAGATTTTCGTCTTTTTCAAACTCCGTTTTTATTTTATAACTTTTCGTAAACTGCCTAAAGAAGCTGAAGACAATTTGATTTCAACCACTTTTTCATTGTTTTTGTCACTTTCAATACCAAATGTTATATACAATAACTTTGTCTCTAATCTATGTTTCAGTCGACGGCGAAATAGCGAAACAGCGGGCAAACGATCATTCGTATATTCAAAAAAAAAAAAAAAAAAAAAAGACAGCATGCTCGATTTAACGTAAATACAAATTAAAATAATGATGGTGACAATTAAGTGAAAAATAGAAAAGATGTACTTAGAAATTCTAGAGAGAGAGTTCATAAAGAACATGTTCAGGAAAAACAAACATATGTCTGTACGGATATACGAGTGTGTGTGTGTGTGTATGTAGACGTGAAGATATGTATATATGTATGTGGATGAATGTCCGAATGAGAAACTTTCTTTCTAGTAGTGTAAGTGAATGCGTCATGCGTGCTTGCTGTGAGCTGCCTGTGTGTGTGTGTGTGTGTGTGTGTGTATTTTTATTCTTTTCGATGACGGTTGTGTGGAAGTGGTAGTCAGAGGGAATCACGCACATATGAGGGAGTTGACTGGCTGATGTCGTCTTCTTTGAGTTATGAATCTTCTGGCTCTTCTGTTCTTGGTTCGATAAAACCAGAACTTATAGGCCCTGGGTATGGCGGTAAACTGCATCCGGCTGCAAGGCCTCTGATTGGGAAGTTGTGAGGAGCATGGAACCACCTCTTAATTGCTGTTGTTCCCAGGTCTACCCTGACCCGGGGTGGTAGCACCTGTTAGGGTCTCAGCTATATGCAAATAGTTAACCCCCAAACTGCCGTCTGGATGGAGCAATAGAATACTCCAACTGCACCTCTGTAGAGGAGTAAGGCCCCCCCCACTCAATAAAGCCACCAGTTGGCCGTGAGTGGTGACCCGTAATGCCTGGAGATGGGACCTGGTGGCTAAGCAATCCATGACCCGGGAAAAAGCGGCCATGACACTGCAACATTCCACTTTGACCCTTATCTGGGCTAGACAGGCGGTCGGAGAGGCCTGATCTGATCAATCGGCTGGTTCTGACATTCCCTAGCACATATATTTATTTTTATTTTATCCCGATCATCTGCTCGTGTAGAACTATCAATATGCTCTTGCAGAACTATTTCCAACCCTCCATTATATATGCTAGAAGGCGGGGTCTGTGAGCCAATCATGTTGAGAGATATGATTTTTTTACTAATATTAGATTGTTGTGCGTTCGACAGAGGCTCACAATCATGCTCTTGGCATGAGTATACTGTTTTTTTTTATCCCCATCACAGCCAAGCCGAATGGGTTTCCCCCTTGGTTTATTCCCAACATAAGTTGGACTCCGTGGTGGGTGAAGGAGCATAGAACCAGCGAAAAAATATAAAAAAACTCATGTCTTCCCCTACAAACAAAAAACTTAAACGCAACTACATAGAATCTGATTCTTCTTCAGATAATGAAGCGGAATCACCCTTTCCAAGATTTGTTATTATAGAGTCATGTATCTCACCGATCACAAATTTATCTCCCTTTATATAAAGATAATTTAATGCCTGTATCTCTCAAGAAATTGAAAAATGAGACACTGCTTGTCGAAGTGGAAAAGAAGAAACATGCGGATTTTCTACTGAAAATGACTATGTTCCACAACGTTCTAGTAAAAACATACCCCCAGAAATCCAAATAAGGGGGTTTGTGATAAGCAAAGAACTATATCTATGTACAACAGAAGAAATTAAGAAAGAGTTGAAAAAACAAGGTGTCATAGATGTTAGAATTTCAATAAAAAAGAAGGTAAAACGATAAAAACAACTATATAATGACACTTAACACATGGAAAATACCATGGAAAATTAAAGTAGGCTATACCATGGAGAGGATCGAGCAATTTGTGCCTAACCCTTTTAGATGTTATAAATGTCAAAAATATGGAAATCATGAAGAGACTTGTAGAGAGCAAGAGGTATGTGGGAAAAGTGGCCGAAAAGATCCTATCACATGAATTGATGTGAATTTCCCAATAAATGTGCTAATTGTGGTGGTGACCATCCGGTTTACGCAAGATCTTGCTAGAGTTGGAGAAGAGAAAAGGAAATTCTCTCAATAAAGTACAAAAGTAACATTCCTTACCAAAAAGCACGGAAGATGGTAGTAGGGTCTAACACTACCACCAAGCAGTCAAAAAAAATAAATAAATAAATAGATAACAGAACAAATATGAAGAATTTGTCAAAACACTAATTCAGCTGGACCAAGGTGACTTGGACAGTTTTATTAATAAGATAAAAGCCTTGCTTGAACTTGACAAAAATAATATAATTACAGCTTTAGAAACACCAATTACCCAAAGTAATCCTTCGGACAAAAGAAAATCCCCCACTAAAACAACTACAAACATCATAGCGCAGACAAAAAACACTTCTAAGAAACAAAAGTCGCAGAAATCATCAAGTCGTTCTCCTACTTCTAAAATTGACAACCTTGGCAAAAATCAAACATCAAACCCCGAACCAAACAATGACAAGGCAGAACGTTCCTCACAACATCAAAATAGACTTCATCCACATGGAAACGTTTGAAGCTGTCAAACTTAACAAGCCAATCTACAGAACTATAAACATCAAAGGTTGACACCAAAAAAGAATTAGCTCGATAGAAAGAATGGAGACGGAAAAACTGTACAATAGAAACAAATCTAAGGAAAACAATAAATCTAATTTAACATAATGAAACTGCAAAATAATTCAATTCTACAATGGAACTGCAGAGGGTTTAGAGCCAACTATGAAGAACTTCTCATATAACAATAACATGGCGTACGGACGAAACAGTTAATGGATTTTTTTAATTATTACGGATGAAAAAGATTTACCCATGCGTGGATCAAGGTTTGGGAGTAGTGGCGAGATACAGAATTGAAACCGAATATATAGCCTTGACTTCAGCTAGGACGACATTTAAGATACTGTCTGCAAATGAAGCAAGGAGGTGTAAGAATGATGACTTGAGAACCTGTATGTCACTCAGTCCCATTTATGTGGCAAGTAATCAAAGAATGTGTGTATTGGAATTGTTTGAAAACAAGGAATTAAGAAGAATTGTCAAGTAGAAGTGTTAACAAAAACAATGCTGCCACAGGCTATTTGTTATGGGGGAAATACATTTGTTGGACTAAGACGAAAAGTCAGAATATTTGTCATCGGAAATACCACACATTTACTTGGTACAAATTGGATAACGGAATTCCAATTATGGAATCTACCAATTAATTCTTTTTGTCATAAACTTAAACAATGAGGCAGAAAAACTTATAAGTAAACTAAAGTAAAAATTTCTTACTGTTTTCTCGCCAGGAACATGTACCAAGATGAAGGCAAAATTCCAGTTGAAAGAAAACGCTCAGGCGGTATTTAAAAAGAAAAGAAATGTGCCGTTTGCCTCTATTGAATTGATAGATATGGAATTAGATAGAGAAAACCGATGTACTTGAAAAAGTTCGGTATAGCGAATTGGCGACACCGGCAGTATACGTAAAAAGGAAGTCGAAAGAAATTCGTGTTTGTGCTGATTTTTTGACGGGGTTAAACGCAGCACTTAAAGATTACAGTTATCCCCTACCAACAGCAGAAGAAATTTTTGCGAAGCTAAACGGAGGCAAAATATTTTCGAAAATAAACCTCAGCAACGCATACTTGCAAATACTGGTAGAGAAAGAAGCTTCAAAGCTCTTATGTATAAACATGCATCGAGGTCTGTATAAGTTTAACAGACTATCTTTTGGTGTCAAAGTCGCACCCGAAATTTTCCAGCAAGTAATGGATTCGATGTAGGGTGGTCTAGATTTTGCCGTCGTGTATCTAAATGACATCCTAATGAGAAGCACAAATATAGCTGAACATATAAAACATGTAAACTCAGTAGTTGCAAGAATTCAAGAATTTGAACTCAAACTTAAGGAAAACAAATGCGAGTTTTTTTATGGACAAAATAAAACATCTGTGGCAGATCATCGATAAAGATTGTAGAAGGCCAGACCCAGAACGAGCAGCGGCTATAAAAGACATGCCGGCTCCGAAGGATATTACCACGCTACAATGTTTTTGGGGATTAGCCAATTATTATCAGGTATATATCCCTAATATGTATGATGTGTGGGCACCTTTAAATGAGTTACTAAAAAAAAGGAAAACCCTGGAAGTGAACTGATGAATGCCAGAAAGCATTCGAAAATATAAAAGAAGCATTAACCGCGAAACTCTTTCTAACCCATTACAATTCGGATTTAGAAATCATAGTAGCCTGTTACGCAAGTGCTTATGGGATTGGAGCATGCATATTATATAAAATGGCAGATGGTCAAGTTAAGCCAGTTGCGCATGCTTCTAGTTTCGGCTGAGAAGAATTACTCTCGGATAGAGAAAGAGGCGCTAGGCATTATATTCGCAGTAGCGAAATTTCGCCGATTCATTCGCGGTCGACATTTTACGCTACAAACGGACCATAAGCCTCTAATATCGATTTTCGGATAGAAAAAGAGTTTACCGACACATGCAGCCAACCGACTACAAAGATGGGGTACGATACTACTAAATTATGACTTCAGTATGGAGTACATACCATCAAACAAATTTGGCTACGCTGATGGGCTGTCCAGGTTAATTCCAAAAATGAGTGAACCGTTTGAAGATACGGTAATTGCCGCACTAAAGTCTGAAGAGGAACTAAAAATTACTGTATGTAATGGAGTTCGAGAGCTCCTATATCTTACAAATAAAAGAAAAATAGCCAAGAGAGACCAGTTCACGACAAATGTGTTTTCGCTGTGTGACTCAGTATTATTATATAAAGAACACTATATAAACAGATACACACTACAAAAACAGATACTGAAGGATTTCCACACTGATTATCCGATTATCTAGGATGAAAAGCCTAATGCAAAGCTTTGTTTATTGGCCTAACATGGACAGGGAAATCTAGAATACAGTTGCAAAATGCCAAGGCTGTGCTTTAGCTGAAAAGACACTCCCGATAAAATTTAATCCCTGGCCAAAAACAAACCTACCATGGTCTAGGTTACACGTGGATTTTGCGCGTTCACTAAATGGATACTATTACATAATAGTAGTAGATAGTTTTTCAAAATAGCCGGAGATACAGAAAATTAGACAACCGACAACCTAAAGTACAAAGAATTTCCTACTAAAATTGTTCGCAAGATTTGGTGTTGCAGACGCAATAGTAACGGACAATGGAAGCCAGTTTACGTCAAGACAGTTTAAGGATTTTGCAAGCAGTACAATGTAGAACACATTACTACAGCTTCCTATCACCCAAGGTCAAATGGGTTAGCAGAAAGATTCGTCGACACCCTTAAAAGAGCTTTAAAGAAAGCTAGTGAAATACCCGCAGAAGCCCTACAGAAATTCCTACAGGATTACTCCAAATAATGGAACATCAGCTTCACAATCGCCTGCCGAAGTGATATTTGCACGTATTCGACAAGTTACTGCCCAAAAAGTCAAAGCCAGACAGAGAAAAATTTACTCACATAAAAACCCAAGTGAAAAAATTTATTTCAAAGTCTACAGAGAGAAGTCGTTCTGGGAAATTGGAAAAATTGACAAGCGGATCGGCAACATGATGTACCTGGTAAAAGGAGAAAAATTTACGTGCAAGAGGCACATTAACCAAATCAGAAGACGCCCTTCGGTCGTGGTTGACAGCGGTCCCACGGAAGAAACGCCGATGGAGGTAATTTATAACACCTTCGAACTACCAACACCAGCAACAATTTTACCGGAAGTACGCCGATGCAAAAGAAAAAGGAATGAAACGTATCAATTACAAGTGGATACAAAACGTAGGAGATATACTACATTTTTGCTGAGAAAGTGAAGTTTTTTGTTTTTTTTTTGCTTCATTCATATTGCCTGTTATAAATAAATAAAGTTTTACCCCTGCGGAGTAAAATTTAGGAGATGGGTGTTATGAGGAAACACACCTATTCCTCAGATAATGGACTCTCCCTCCTATATTAAGAAGAGTTAACAGGAACTTAACAGGAGAAGTTCTTCCTCAGAGTCCTAGTTAGGAGAGTCGACGTAGAGCTCAGGGTTGTCCAAGTTTCCATTCCATAGTTTACACGGACCATAGGCTCGTCCGGGTTCGTGTAAACTTAGATAAGCCTAAGGTTAAGTTGGCTGGATACTGGAAATTGAACGCGTCATTATTTGATAGCCAAGATTTCCAGGAACAGCTATTAATAACACTAAAGCGGGAACTAACGGGGGCTGTGGTTGGGAATAAGTGGTGGGATTCACTTAAATCCAAACTTAGGTCGTTTGCTGCCGACTTTAGCCGTCGGCTCAACTTAGCTAATTTAGCGGCGCAAACGGCGATAGAGAAAAAAGTTGATCGGGCAGTTAAATCCCGTAATAGTGGGGACGTAGCCTTAGCTAGGGCCGAGCTGGCCTCCTTGCTTATCAAGAAGGATCAAGCTCTGGTAGTTAGGGCTAGGTTAAAAAGTATGTCATCTGAAGCAACGAATATGGCCGCAGAATTGCGTGCAGAGGAAGCTAGGCAAGCAGCCAATCGGCATATCAAGGATATCACATTGCCGGATGGACGTACCGTGACTACAGACGTGGGTATATGTGGGGCTTTTCGGGATTACTTCCAGGATCTTTTCACCGGGGAGCCCGGTCTGAGCTCTGCTCAGTTCGACACCTATTTGGCCGACTTTCCCCGCCTCGAAGCGGCTGAAGCAGCTGGGTGCGAGAGGCCCATAACAGAGTCGGAAATCTGGGATGCGCTGAAATTGGTTGGCCGAGACAAAACTCCAGGATTGGATGGTCTTCCCTACGAACTATACTTGAGGCAGTCGTCCATTTTTGTTCCTCTGCTGGATGGAGCAGGGGTCTATACCTCTTCGCTTCACCAGGGGTGTAATCAAGTTGCTTCGCAAGAGCAAGGGGTTTGGGGTGGCATAGATAATTATCGGCCTTTAACGATGTTAAATACTGACTTAAAGATTTTTGCCAAGGTCTTGGCTCGCCGTTTGCAGGCTGTCCTCCCTAGTCTGATTGGTCCCGAGGAGACTTGTGCTGTGAAGGGCAGGACTATTCAGGAGAACCTTCATTTGGTACGCCTGATCATCGAGAAAACCGACACTGAAGCCGCGCTGATCAATTTGGATCAATCCAAGGCATTCGATAGGGTTGACCATCGGTTTTTGGAGTATGTCCTTTCCGCCGCCGGTTTCGGGCCGTACTTTCGCACCTGGATCCGACTGC
Organism: Ascarosepion bandense; assembly: GCA_037127315.1. NCBI lineage: Eukaryota > Metazoa > Mollusca > Cephalopoda > Sepiida > Sepiidae > Ascarosepion > Ascarosepion bandense. Next base: position 2,232,669 of record JBBBDQ010001627.1, on the reverse strand, counting down.
TGTATGAGTTCCCCGGTGCGCTGGTGGAAGTGAATGGAGTAAGATCGAAACCCTTCACATTATCTCGCTCCATTCGTCAAGGTTGTCCACTTTCGCCATTGCTCTACGTTCTTGCGTTGGAGCCTTTCCTTCGCAAGTTAAAGGCGAATCCGGTCCTTCGCGGAATTTCCGTACCTGGTGCTACCACCTCGGCCACGTACTCCGCCTATGCTGACGACGTTTCGGTTTTTGTGTCGAGCAAAGCCGAGATTGACGAAGTTAGCAAAGAAATCAGATGTTATGAGACGGTGACAGGGGCCAAGATCAATCGCGATAAGTCTGTCGGCTTGCGATTGTGTGAGTGGAAGAAAGTTTCTCTTCCCGGACCTTTCCTCTGGACGGACGGACGGACAGTCCGATCAAGATTCTCGGCGTCTTCTTCGGTTCTGATCTCCAGTTTGAAATGAATTGGTCGGAGGTTCGAGAGAAGGCCGAGTGCGCAGTTCGTCTGTGGACTCGGAGGAGGAAAGGGGAGGCGGAAGTATGTGCCTCACACATCTGCCCAATTCTCCTTTACCGACTCTCGGTACTTCCTCTCCCGTGTGCCATTCGTTTGTGGTTAATACAGCTCTTGTTCTCCTTCCTTTGTGGAGAAGGCAAGGCTTCCAAGGTGCGTCGCGAGATTTGTTGCCTTCATCCTTCTGAGGGCGGTCTGGGCATGCCTAGCGTTGAGATTCGACAACATACGCTTTGCATTTGATTCCTGGATCGAATGTGTATGCTAGCGAATGAGAACGGCACCTTCGTTAAAGAGGACGTCCATAAACACTTTCCATCCTTTAGAAGTGTGCACTTGTCGGAGAAGTCCGGCCGTACTACACGTGGCGAGTGCTCCTTCTATAAAGAATGTCGTTTGGCTCTCCAGTTTAGGAGGCTCGCTCCATATGGCCTTGGGCGCCTGGGTTGAAATGTCTCACTAACGTTGAGGCATCGCTCACCTGGCTGATGACCCGAAAGCCTCTCTGGGTAGGCAAGAGGCTTCATGCAGCGGGCCTAACACCGAAATCAACCTGCGTGCGTTGTGGGCAGTCGGCGGAAACCGTCGATCATGCCTTCTTCCACTGCAGTGTTGTTGCTCCGTTGTGGTTCGTATGCTGCGTGAAAAGTTCTTTGTCCTTGAGGCTAGTTCTGTTTGTAGCAATGTCGTACCTCCTTATCTATGGCTGAGCACTATGTGCTCTTTTGCTTACTAGGTGTTATGTGATCCGATCACTGGTGTCCCTAGGGATCAAGCCCCAAAGGGTTATAAACGGACCAGGCTTCTTCATGTGGGACGTACTGCTGCTTACACCTGAAGATTGTGTGGAAATAGTGAGTAAAGAATTAATCACAAAAAGACCTAATCCTTATCACAGAGTATGAAGGCCGAAGGTGGACCAGAGTTGCAGTATATAAGGTTCCTCCTCAGGTTGCTCGTGAACATCTAGCTTCATATTTTAAAAAATATGGCCAAATACTGGCGGCCTCATCCGACAACCTGAACGTGGGATGGACATTTGACATAATGATAGATCGGGAGGCCTTCGTGTCCATCCCCAACTGCTTGGACTATTGCGGCCGGAAAATGCCGGTCATAGTGACCGGCCGAAAACCAACTTGCTGGAAGTGCGGGCAAACTGGTCACTTCTCCTCTTCCTGAACAGATAAGAAGGCCTCTGGTGCTCCGGCCGCTGTCGACCAAAATACCCCTAAGCCTGAAAATCGTAGTTCCGTAACGCCTGTAATGGGCCTAGTAGCGGTACGGTCCGGGGACTTAAAAACTCCGGATTGGTCTCGGTCCCCATTATCTCAAATTCTGAAGCCTGCCACAGGTGTGGTTAAGGACAAAGATGACGGAGAATGGCGTGTCGTTACTAGAGGCAAAGGGAAGAGCCGAGCAGCGGGACCTCAGTCCCCTGAAGCCTCTAGGGATGACACCAACAGACCCACTCCCTCTGTCAGCTCTAAGGGCGATGTTCCGGCAGTCCATCAAGATGCTCCATTATCCGAATTGCAAAAACAGGCAGAGCCCAGTAGGGAAAAAATAAAAAACTGAGGGAACTTAAAAGGTTTTAGATTCAAATAAGAAAATTGAAAAACCCCCAAAAGCATCAGCAGCGTCAGTTTCTGCCCCAACTTCCCCTTCCCGAAAAAGAATTATGGCCCCTCCACCCATGACAAAATCTTTGAGCCACACCCCTTCCAAAATGACCGTTTTTAAAAAACCATCTCCAGCTCCTTCTCCAGCCCATTCTTATGTATATATATATATATATATTCTTCAACGTTATATATATATATATATATAGTTCAATTTTATATATATATATATTGTTCAACCTTATATATATATATATTCTTCAACCTTATATATATATATATATATATATATATATAGTTAAACCTCATATGTATGTATATATATAGTTAAAGCTTATATATATATATATATATTAAAGCTATATATATATATATATAGTTAAAGCTTATATATATATATATATATATAGTTAAAACCTTATATATATATATATATATATATATATATATATATATATATATATATATATATAGTTAAACCTTATATATATATATATATATATATATATATATATATATATATAGTTAAACCTTATATATATATATATATA
>JBBBDQ010001627.1:2225000-2227500 GCA_037127315.1 Ascarosepion bandense | reverse complement strand
ATATATATATATATATATATATATATATATATATATATATATATATATATATATGTATATATATTTCAAAGTTATAGATATATTCTTCAAACTCATATATATATATTCTTCAACCTTTATATATATTTATATGTACATATATATTGTTCAACCTTATATATAATATTCTTCAACGTTATAGACATATATATTCTTCAAACTCATATATATATTCTTCAAACTCATATATATATTCTTCAAACTCATATATATATAAACCCGAAACTAATTAATGTTTAAAATTTTATTTTAATATTAAAAAATGATACAGGAAGAGAGCTCCATGTAATAAAATATTACAGAGCAAATATAAATTAAAATAGGATTAATTCAATGATGTGGATGATCATTTCGATATGAAAATCCCCACGGGGGATAACACATCACCTCAGCAACAGAAAAATCCTTTCAGAAACTCTTTCTGACAGGGTTTTTCTGTTGCTGAGGTGATGTGTTATCCCCCGTGGGGATTTTCATATCGAAATGATTATCCAATTGAATTAATCCTATTTTAATTTATATATATATTTAAACCTTATATATATATATATATATATATATATATATATATATATATATTATTCTTCAATCTTATATATATATATATATATATATATATATATCTTATATATATATATATTCTTCAAACTTATATATATATATATTCTTCAAACATATATATATATTCTTTTACCTTATTTATATATACATATTCTTCAACTTTATATATATATTTTTTTTTCAACCTCATATATATATATTTTTTTTCAACCTTATATATATTTTTCAACCTTATATATGTATATATAGATATATATATGTGTGTGTGTGTGTGTGTGAAAAGTGTATGTATATTATTATAAATATCAATATATATATATATATGTATATAAATATGTTATTTGTTATATATATTATATTGTTTACATATTATATATGCGTGATACTTATTTAAAAGCGCTCAATATCAGTGATAGAGCAAACATACGTACATCCAACTTATGCACACACATCCTCCAATCACCCACCTTCAATCATCAAACCCATATCAATCAGCCGCAGACTATCTGAAAATTCATCTAACATACAGATTTTCAATAACAAAAGAACACCATACAACGAAGCACTAAAGAAATGTGGATACAAAAAACAACTGCAATATTCAACTCCGCAACAAAAAATCAAAAACAGAAAAAGAAATATCATCTGATTCAATCCACCATACAACAAAGCCGTCAAAACATTCCTGAATTTATTAGAAAAACACTTCCCGGTGACAAACCGATTAGCCAAAATATTCAACAAAAACAACGTCAAAATTAGTTACAGCTGCACAACAAATATTACACAAATAATAAAAAGCCACAACAAAAAATTAACAAACTACAAGAATGCAATCGAAGAAACTCAATGCAACTGCAATAACGCAACTACATGCCCACCCCAGAGAAATTGCCAGCAAACAAATGTAGTATATAAAGCCAAGCTAAATGCAAACAGCAACACAATGTACTACATCGGTGCCACTGAGGGGCCATTTAAGAAAAGAAATAACAACCACAATCTTTCTTTCTCCAACAGAAAATACTTGAACAGCACTACACTATCAACATACGTATGGCGTCTAAAAGACAAATATTGCACCAACAATAAGCTGGGAAATACTGAAAAAAGCACCTGCTTACAACAACATTACAAAAAAAATGCCTCGTTTGTCTACATGAGAAAGTAGCAATTATATCATATACCCCACAAAAGAACTTACTAAACACAAGATCAGAACTAATTTCCAAATGCAGACATGACAATAAATACCTATTATCACAATTTATACCAAACGGATAAAAAAAAAAAAAAAAAAAAAAAATCACACGTCTCTGCCAGAGTAAAATTAATAATTAATAAACACTAACAAGCACTACAAATTAGAATTTCCACCATCTAAATATAGGCAACCACAAAGAATAATAGAGCAAAGCCAATAACCGACTTTAAAACAAAAATAAAAATACAGCCTTAAATAAAATAATAGCAATTCTTACCTACCATAATTTCACACAGAACCCATCAAAAGTACATATGTACGTACGAGAAATCGACAACTATTCGCGCATTAACGTCGCTATACACTATTCGAATATGCCAACCGAATGAGTGTGTATATGTGCAATGGCACACATATACATATATATACCAAACCCTGCACGATTCGCATGTGTCTGTTTATGCAAGCCTCAGTGACCGAACGCGCGTACATGTGTGTGTGTGTCCTTGCGCGCGTTGATGGGTGTATAAATGTATATATGTGTATGTCTGCGTCTATCGTGACGACAGATTTTTTCCCCCACTTCCACAAAAATACACGAACATAACCAATATTTTTTAAAAATTAATCAGTTTGTCTGACGATCGCAAAAGTGTGAAATCCAGGGTTACAAACTCACACATATCGATATGAATG
>JBBBDQ010001627.1:2215000-2222500 GCA_037127315.1 Ascarosepion bandense | reverse complement strand
TCTTCAACCTTATATATATTTATATATATATATTCTTCAACCTTATATATATTTATATATATATATTCTTCAACCTTATATATATTTATATATATTCTTCAAACATATATATATATATATTCTTCAAACATATATATATATATATTCTTCAAACTCATATATATATATGTATATATATATATATTCTTCAACCATATATATGTATATATATTCTTCAAACATATATATATATTTATATATATTCTTCAAACATATATATATATTTATATATATTCTTCAAACATATATATATATATATTCTTCAACCTCTTATATATACATATATATAATTCTTCAACCTCTATATATATATATATATTCTTCACCCTTTATATATATATTCTTCAACATTATATATATATACTATTCAACCTTATATATATATACTATTCAACCTTATATATATATACTATTCAACCTGATATATATATATACTATTCAACCTGATATATATATATACTATTCAACCTGATATATATATATACTATTCAACCTGATATATATATATATATATAGCTTTAAAAAGAACAGACATCATATTATTTAAATCCGAGGAACATTTCGGCCAACTCTTATCAATGGTTCTCGTTGGCTTTAATTATAAGGGAATTAAGGAAAAGGATAAGGCAAAATAAATTAAATTACTTACAATGCTGGGTGATGATGGAACTCGTTTAAAAATAAATTTATTGAAAAAAAACACATAAAATGTAAGGGGTGTGTACACATACAATTCCACAAGAGTTTTTAAAAGTGAAAAAATGTTACACTCACAGACTCACCAGCAATTGTAAGGAGCGTAAAAACCGCTCTTTCTGTCTGCACAGGTTCGGCTGTTGAATTTTCAAGCACTTCCAAAATACGGAGATGACGTGTAGACCGAGCGCTGTGCAAGAAACCAGCTGTCCTCATATGCTGAGGCACACACTTGATTGTCCAAATGATGTCGGCCAATAGCGGAATCCAGAACAGATTGTGTTGTTCTTATAGGTCGTAGAGAGCCACTGGAACGTATATTGGCGGGGACGTGTTGTGAAACCAGCGTCTCCAACCTCAGATAAGTCTCGTTCACTAAAGACTGCGGTCGACCGTGTTGATTTTCAGCTGGGACGTGCACGTCGGACTTGCCTGAGTGCAAGAAGGACTTTATTTTTGGCTTAAGTTGACATTCTTTCCTTTGTTTATATTATTTGATATTTGGTTGTTTTAATTTTTGTTTTTCGTTTCAGTCTTTCTTTTATTTTCTTTTGTCTTTTTACTGTTTATTTGGTCGGCTTCGGTCGCCATATTATTTTCTTTTTCGTACAGTTGTTAATTTTATTTTAGTTTCTTGCTTTAACTTTATTTTCCTTTTCAGTTCTTATTGTTACATTTGTAGTTTATTTTCCTTTTGAAAGCTGTCTTATATATCGTTTTTGTGATTTTTGGATATAAATACCGAGATGGCCGACCAGAGTCGGACCATCGTAAAGAAACTGTTTTCCCCTAAGAAGGACCCCCCAGATAATAAAGATGTTGCACCTCTATCCCCGGATAAGGATAACATATCTAAAGGGGGTCCCTACAAAAATAATAAAAAACAAAATAAAGACGAAAATGCTGAAGAAGCAGTAGTTAAGAATCAGCAAGAAAAGAAAGACGAACAGAACAAAAAGCAAGACAAACAAAACAAAAAGCAAGACGAAAAAGTAGAATCCAAGACAACCGGTGTAGCGGCTGGGGAATCACCCTATGTATGGAGTTCCCCTCCCAAATGCATCGTCAATGTGGCGGAATTCGTTGAGAGGGCTAAGCAGTACGTACATCTGATCACTGATGGCGGGCTCTTAGTAGACCTTGAAGCGAAAGAGCGCATTGCCAAAAGAACAGTGTCAGTCTTTGTGCTTGACAAGCTCACGCGAAAAATTTGTCGTAGCACAAAAGGCACAGTGATGAAATCACTGATTTCCTTGGGGGTTATGCCCCAACAAATCGTCAAAAGTAGTGGCTTTTGCATGTGGGACGTTCTGTTGCCCACGCCCGAGGACTGTGTGGAGATGACTTCCCGTGATCTCGTCACTAAGGACTTCATTCTCCGCACAGAATACCTAGGACGGCGAAGGACCCAGGTAACCGTTCATGAGATTCCTCACTATATTCTCGGTGAGCACTTAGGGGCATATTTGATGCAGTATGGCCTTATAGTAAGTGTGACTCCGGAATATGAGGTGGGTGAGTGGAGGTTCGAATTGATGCTCGATGGTGAGGCCTTCACCTCCATTCCCAACTGCTTGGAGATTGGCGGGAAAACCTTCCCCGTCATTGTGATGGGGAGAAAACCGACGTGTTGGAAGTGTGGCGTGATTGGTCACCTCGCCTCTTCCTGCCCAGAGAAGAAGGCCTCTGGAGTCCCGCCAAAAGCTAATCCCCCTCAAGCTGAAACCTCTCCTTCCGTAACGCCTGTAATGGGCCTGCCTGCGGCTGGCACCGGTGGTGTAAAAACCCCGGTTGGGTCTCTCCAAGAGCCCACATTGCCTGTGCAAAAGAAGGCGGAAGATGCACAGGAATGGCAAGTCGTGGGTAGAGTGAAAGGGAAGCCCCAAGCAGCGGAGTTTCAGTCCCATATGGCCCCCAAGGACAAGGGCACTAACAGTCCTAAGGGTGAGGCCCCGGCTAGCTATGCCAAAAAACTAGAAGAAATGCGCAAAAAGTATGATCCAGGATACGAGAAATCGTTAAAGATTAAAGAATTAAAAGAGAAATTAAAATCATCAAAGAAACAGTCAAGTCCAACCACTGCATCACCTAAAATTAGAGCCCCTCCCCCGATAACTAAATTATTGCCAACAACACAGACTAAATTGACTCCCCTTAAAAAATCCTCTCCAATAAAAAAGAACATTGAAACCTTTCCTCGTCCCTCACTTTCAGCCCCTGTATCTCCCTCACGGGAAAAAGTTAAACCCCGCACAAGAACACGTTCACTCACACCTACACCCCAAAATGTAAATGAAGTGCCCATTCCCTCATTATCACAGCCCTCTCCTGCCTCATACTCTGATATATCCCCTGATCCATCCCCGGCTCCATCTCCTGCTAGGAGTACTCATCAAAAAAGGCAGAGGAGCCCTAGTTTGGAGAGGAAAGAGAAGAAGAGACAGCAGCTGCCATATAATACAGGCGAAAAGTCTGCCAAATCAATACCAACCAATCCGAAAGAGCCAAGCAATATGGAAATCGGATACAGGCGCTAAAATACCTGCTATCCTTTCAGAAGCTTGGCGACAAAGCCATAGACAATCCTCGAAATTTCCCCTTTGCCCAAAGGATCCTGTCGGTAATTCGGACTGGTCCGGGTTCCCGACAGGCCTGGGCAATGGTGGATGAAGCAATTAAAACTTACAAGGACATGGATCCTCCAATTATCATCACAGATAATGAACAGACAAAAAATTTGCGGCAATTTTGCTCGGGGAGGCTCCCAGTTTTCGTTCACCCCTCCCTTTATAGAGCACTAAAGTTAACATTCCCCTGGGATATCGGCGGCCTCGCCCAAAAGGGCCGCATTGACACCGAAATGGGTGGAGGATCCATGGGCGGAGCCGTCGGTATCCTTTCCCCGGTCATGTTTAAAGGAGGTGCACAACCCTAGAGTTATTAACAATGGATCTCTTTCTAGCTAGTCTGAATGCCCTGGGGCTGAGGTCGGAGTCTCGCAGGGCGAGACTCGTTCGCGACCTCCAGCGCCTGGGGGTGGATATATGTGTTTTGCAAGAGACTCGTTTCCATTCTGGCGACCGTGATGATATTCTGTCGAGGGGGTTTCACCTCTTCTCAGCATGTTATGATGGCCGCTATAGGGGAGTTTCTTGGCTGGTTAAACGTTCTTTGAATGCTGACTGTACACTTGTCTTCGCGGATACTGAAGGCAGGCTTTGTGTCTTGGATGTTACCATAAACGAGCAGGCTTTCCGTTTCATTGGGGTTTATGCGCCCAATGCCAGTAGGGAGCGGACCGACTTTCTTCGGCGGATCGATCCCTTTCTAACGACATCTCGACGGGTAGTTTTAGCGGGTGACTGGAATGCCGTCCTCGATCCCGATATAGATCGTACGGGTACTAACAACCCGGATGTAAAACCATTTCGGGACTTTATCGACAGGCTTGATCTTGTCGATAAGTACCGGAATGAGCTTCCCCCGGGAATTAGCATGGACTTGGACTAATAGGGGCAGCTCGGCTTCGGTGTTGCGTACAAGCTACATCGACCGAGTACTAGTTAGGAGAGTCGACTTAGGGCTCTTAGGCTGTCCAAGTTTTCATAGTATAGTTTATTCGGACCATAGGCTCGTCCGGGTTCGTCTAAACTTAGATAAGGCTAGGATTAGAATGGCTGGTTACTGGAAATTTAACACATCGTTGTTCGATGAGAAGGATTTTCAGGACCAGCTACTACTAACCATAAAGCGGGAATTGACGGGGGCCGTGGTTGGGAATAAGTGGTGGGGACACCTTAAGTCAACCATTAGGTCGTTTGCCGCTGAATATAGTAAGCGACTCAACCGAGATAGAGTAGCAACGCAGACGGCACAAGAAACTAGATTAGAAAGGGCAATCAAATCGGGAGATAGTGGGGAAATAGCCGTAGCTAGGGCGGAGCTGGCCTCCTTGCTTATCAAGAAGGATCAAGCTCTGGTAGTTAGGGCTAGGTTAAAAAGAATGTCTTCCGAGGCGACAAATATGGCCGCTGAACTGCGGACTGAACAAATCCGAAATATCGCAAATCGATACATCGACAGCGTCACATTGCCGGATGGGCGGACCGTGACTACAAACGATGTCATATGTGCGGCTTTTCGGTCTTATTTTCAGGATCTTTTCACCAAGGAGCCCGGTCTGAGCGAAGCTCAGTTCGCCACCTATTTAGCTGACTTTCCTCGCCTTGAGGCGGCTGGGTGCGAGGGTCCGATAACAGAGGCGGAAATCTGGGACGCGCTGAAACAGGTCGGTCATGACAAGACTCCGGGTATTGATGGTCTTCCCTACGAACTGTACTTGAGGCAGTCGCACGTGCTTGTCCCTCTGCTGGCAGTGATGTTCAACCACTGGATGAAGAACGGGAGTATTCCCGATCGCTTCACCAGAGGTGCGATCAAGCTGCTTCGTAAGGATAAGCGCGGAGGGGATGGGATTAGTAACTTTCGGCCCTTAACTATGTTAAATACAGAGTTAAAGATTTTGGCCAAGGTCTTAGCCAACCGTTTGCAGGCTGTCCTGCCTAGTCTGATTGGCCCCGAGCAGACTTGTGCTGTGAAGAGTAGGACTATCCAGGACAACCTTCATACGGTACGCTTGATCCTAGAAAAAGTCGACTGAGAAGCCGCGCTGATCAGTTTGGATCAGTCCAAGGCTTTCGATAGGGTTGACCATCAATTTCTCGGATCTGTTCTCGAGGCGGCAGGTTTCGGGCCGCACTTTCGCGCCTGGATACGTCTCTTGTATCGGTCCCCTGGAGCTGTGGTGGAAGTGAATGGAGTAAGGTCGAAGCCTTTCATGTTGTCCAGATCTATTCGTCAAGGTTGCCCCTTGTCGCCGATGCTGTACGTTCTTGCGTTGGAGCCATTCCTCCGCAAGTTAAAGGCGAATCCGGTCCTACAAGGAATTACCCTCCCTGGTTCGAACACCTCGGCCAGGTATTCTGCCTATACCGACGACGTGACTGCTTTTGTACAAAGCAGTGCCGAGATACACGAAGTCGGAAAGGAAATCAGCAGGTATGAAACGGTAACGGGAGCCAAGATCAACCGGGATAAGTCTGTGGGCTTGCGGTTGGGTTCGTGGAAGGGAGTTTCCCTTCCCGGGCCCTTCAGCTGGACAGACGGGCCTGTTAAGATACTCGGCGTCTTTTTTGGCCCCGACCTCCAGTTGGAGATGAATTGGTTGGAGGTCCGAGAAAAGGCTGAGGCTGCAGTTCGTCTGTGGTCTCAGAGGAATCTTTCCTTGAAGGGGAGGGCGGAAGTTTGTGCTTCGCACATCTACCCCCTCCTACTTTACCGACTCTCGGTTCTTCCCCTCCTGTCCACCGAACTAGTTTTACTAGTGAGAATCTTGTTCCATTTCTTATGGCGCAAGAAAGCTCCTATGGTGCGTCGCGAGGTCTGTTCCCTCCATCCTGCTGAGGGCGGTCTAGGGATGCCCAACGTTGAGATTCGTCAACATACGCTGCGGCTGAGATTCTTAGACCGAATGTGTGCGCAAGACAAGGGTAACGGCCTCTTCTGGAAGGAAGACGCTAAGAAAGCTTTTCCAGCTTTGAGAAGTGTGCATGAGGGAGAGGAGGAGGCCCTGCGCAATCCGAGTGCCGAGTGCTCCTTCTATCGCGAGTGTCGACGTGCTCTGAACTTTTTCACACGGGTCAAGGAAGGCCTCTCCGACACCCGACTGTTGTCTCCTAAGGCATTATATCGTGTGTTAGTACGGGGGGCCGCCAAAGATGATTTGAAGGAAAGGTTAGGTTTGACGAATGAGGAGTTTCGCTCTCTCTGGCCTTGGGCGCCCGGGTGGAGGTGTCTCAATAACGACGAGGCATCGCTTACCTGGCTGGTGTTGCGGAAGGCTCTCTGGGTCGGCAAGAGGCTTCACGCAGCGGCGTTGGCAGTTACACCAAAGTGCGTGCGCTGTGGTGTGGGGGTGGAGTCTTTGGACCACATCTTCTTTCACTGCAGTGTCGTATGGCCGTTGTGTGAGTTAATTGAAGGCTACATGGTTCGCGTCTTGGGTGGAAAGTTTTTTGTCTTTGAAGTCAGTGCCGTTTGTAGCAATGTTGTGCCACAGTTGAAAAAGAATGAACACTGTGTTCTTGTGTTTACTCGGCATTATGAGAGTCGTGATTTGGACGAGGCGACAGAAGGAATTTTATGAAGGCGAGATGTTTTCCTCTTCTCAACTGGTTTTGTTTTTTAAGCATCAGCTCAAAATCAAAATCAGGGCGGAAAGGAGGCGTCTCTCTTCATCAAAATTTGGCGAAAGGTGGGTGACTGCTTCGCGTTTGGTGAGCGTGAAAGGGGCTAGATTAGATTTTCACTTGGAGGTGACCTAGGCTAGAGGAGATTGGTCACCTGCTTTAAACGTGATCAGCCCAGCCCAGTGTTAGTTTAGTTTAAGGCATTTTTCGTTTAGTTTATTGAACAATTAATTTTAACTTAGCTAGGGTATGAATGGTCATAGCCCCTCCCCACCTTTTATTTTTGTCCCCTTTATCTTTGGTTCATATTCCCCATCCCTTCCCAATTTAGGTGACAGTGATGGTGGTTCTCTGGTAACTGTGGGATGCCTTTTTCGTTTCGAGCGAGTGATTTCGTATTTGTTATCGTGTCTAAATGTGTGAGTGGATGTGTGAGTAATTGTAGATTGTATAAATGATTAATATTTATTTATAATCCCGCAGTATTTTCGTCCAGTTAACCGCTTTCACTGCCGCA
>JBBBDQ010001627.1:2195000-2197500 GCA_037127315.1 Ascarosepion bandense | reverse complement strand
TCCAATCAAACAAAAACATCAAAGACATTTTCGATAAACCACCCATAAATGCAAAGAAACAAACACCCAACCTATCAACTATCCTCACTTCTAACAAATATTTAAATAATACAAACCTATCAGGGAATTTAAAATGTGGGAAGCCTCGCTGTTTAATTTGTAAACATTTAATAACAGACAAAACATTCTCTGTACCCAACACCAAAATAAAATTACACCCACCAAACCTTACTTGTGACAGCAAAAACATCATCTACTTTCTCTTCTGCTCAATTTGCCCCAACAGTGGATATATCGGCGAATCCGGTAATAGCTTTAGATTTCGCTTCAATAATCACAAACTAAATATACGACAAAAAAATGTATACTCCCCAATTGCAGCCCATTTTAATCAACCTGATCATACTTTAGAAAATTGCAAATGTTTACTAATAGACTCCAATTTTAGTTCTACATACACACGCAGAAAGAAAGAAACATACTGGATTTTAAAATTAAATACACACAAGCTAGGGTTAAATAGGGACTTAGGTGTGTTGAATCTTTACAAATATTTCAATAGCTAAAAAATTTTTTTCAGATATTCCAAGAAACTTTTATCTAAAACAAACAGACTTTCTCTACGGACATGCCGCATGCTGTGAACAAACACACCACGTGATGTAAACAAAAAAATATTCGAACGCTATCGTGAAATACGTTTCTAATTCAAATTTAAAAATCAGTTGTTTCTGATGAAGGACCGAGGGCGGTCTGAAATATAAAATATAATAAAAATAAACAAATACTGTTAAAAAAAAGTACATTTTTAAATTCAAAACTTTTTATTAATATTCTTTCCTATACATATTAAGACAGCATACGTGGATGATCATCACTATATATATATATATATATATATATATATATATATATATGGTTGAAGTGTATATATATATATATATATTAATGCAGGTTTCATTGAATAATATAGACAAGTTTTGTCTATTAATTTTGTGTAGGATCCGTTCATACCGTCTGATATACTTGATGGTGATGTCGTTAAAAGACAACAAAAAATCACAGTATTTGTTGAATTTTTTATCGGGTCTAAGCTTTCGGCTCACATAAGCCATTATCAAAGAGTAAATATTAACACACAGTAAACATAGAACATTTAAGCTATTAACAATAAAGAGAATTGAATTGAAAATATAAGTCCATCCCTACCGTGGCGGATGGCCGAAGACAGTGACAAATAGTGGTGTTGTGGTCCCTGGTCTGATTACAGACATTTGAGTACGTTGTTGAAAATATCGAAATTGATTGTATTCAAACCAGGTTTAAATTGTTTAATGTAGAGTGCTTCGAGGATTTTTAGTTTCTGCTTATTATTTCCTTGTTTGAGTATGTACGTGTTATCAACAAGCGTTTTTCTCAGAAGTGAAATAGCGAAAGAAAATCTTGACACATTATACAAGAACAAACATGACCTCTACAACAAACTGAAAGATATAACTACCTCAAACCAACTTGAAGAAATATACTCAGACTATCCAAAATCACTGCAAAATCTGAAGTTGAACACCGTGCTAAAATTGTCAAAAAACTTAATTCACTCTACAATGGCACGATCACTCTTCCCAAAAAATTCGATAAATTCATAAATCTTTCCAACCACGAACTAACTAAGCACCAAGAAGAATTACTCAACCTTGGACCTAACTGCCATATATACCGTAAGTATAACCAGCTTACTAAAAAAATTGAAATAGAAACGCTCTATCAAAGCATCACTAAATTACAAGATGAAAAACTTATAACCGTTAAACCCGAACTGAAAGATCTACTTAAGGCTGAGGCAATCAAAGATCGCCATGATAAAAGCAGAAGCTCCTCAAAAATTCTATCGAAACAACTAAAAAGTGCCGCGCACGAACTACGCAACCACCTTCACATAATTGTAAAAAAAGCTGACAAGGCTAACATCTTTGTTGTACTTAACAAATCAGATTACAACACAAAACTCAACCACATACTCCATGACCACACAAAATTTAAAAAAATTAACAAAAACCCGACACACCAACTAAAATCTAAACTTAATAAACTCATTAGTGCCAACAACGCTGATCAGAATTCCTTAAAACTCCCTAAAATTATTGGTGACTATAAACCTGGTTACATATACGGAACCATAAAAACTCATAAACCTAACTATCCTCTCCGCCCTATCATATCCCAAATTCCTACTCCTGTATACCAGTTAACTAAACATATTAACCAGCTTATCACACCCTACCTTCCGAGTAAATACAGCATAAAGTCAACCCTAGAGGCAATCCAAATCCTCAAGAGTGAAAAACCTAATAATGAAATCATAGCTTCACTTGATGTGGAAAACCTTTTTACTAATGTACCCGTCAGTGAAACTATTGATATAATTATAAGAAATGTTTACAGTAATCCTTCATTACCCCCACTCAAAATTAATCCCAACATCCTAAGAAAAATTCTACTA
>JBBBDQ010001627.1:2157500-2160000 GCA_037127315.1 Ascarosepion bandense | reverse complement strand
TCATAAGGAATTGTTAATTCCACTAAAATGATGTTCTTATTTGAGAACAGAACAATATCTGGTCGAAAACCCTTTTTTGAGATTATTTTTGGGTAATTGATACTCCAGCTTTTAAGGTCTGCAGAGACTTTCCAATCGTTACCAGATTTAAGAAGGTTTTGTCCAAGTGTAGCTAAGTTTTTGGGCTGTTTAGAAGAGGCATAAATTCTTCCTCCTTTTGTAACAAATTTTTGGGTTGACTTCGAAGAATCAGGCTTCATATACTTTTTTATGACTCTGACCAACTCATCCAAGACATTATTATGTCTCCATGTATATCTTCCATTGGCCAGAGCTGTCTTACAGGAACTAAGGACATGTTCTAATGTCTGAGGTTTTTCTTTGCACAAGGGACAAGTTGGATCATTTTCTTTTTTCCATTTCACTAGGTTGTTTTTAGTCGAAAGCATATCATACGTAGACCGTATCAAAAAATTCAACCTAATAGGAGCCATTTGCCAAATATCTTGCCAAATAAGAGATTTCTGTAGGGCTTGCTCCCAGTTTGTCCATTGGCCTTGTTGCGATTGTTGAACACCTTTTAAGAGTCTTTTATTATCCTCGTCGTTCCTTACATCCTGGATGACCATGTTTCGGTGATCCTTCCCAGACGTTTTCGACCACCACTGGTTCTCAATTCTTCCTAACCCTTGAGTTCCAGCTTGAGTGTATCCAATGACTTCTTTGAAGGCTAGATGGTCGTTAGCACTTTTTATTGTGTCTCTGACCTTCCACTTTCTGCCTGTTTTTAAAGTAGGATTTAACGATCTAACTACTTTATCTTTTGAGTCATCTAACATCAATTGTAGCCTGATTTTATCGGATTTGAATTCTTCTACAATTGACTTAAACGGCAATTTTAATTTTGCCTGTCTACAATACAACGCAATATCAGAGAGACCTGGAGGTAAACCCAACCATTTTCGAATATATTTATTTATTGCTCTCTCCATTGTCTCTACTTGATTTATGCCAAATTCATACACAAGAAGGGGCCACAAAAGCATAGGAATAAATACATGTTGAAGACACCACACCTTGTATTTTCCTTGGAGCAGACACAAATTGATTTTATTAAGACCCTCTTTTTAAAGCCTGACATGTTTCCTTAATTTGGTTGGAATCATTTATTTGGTGATCATACCAACGGCCCAAACTTTTAATTGCTTTCTCTGTCACAGTAGGTATTCTTTGTTTCCCTACTTCGAAATTTATATTTTCTTTTAGTTTTCCTTTCCTAAGAGAAAGACTTCTAGATTTGTTAGGTTTGAATGCCATTCTGCACCAACCTATCAAATTGTCCAATAAGCTTAACAGTTTGCGCGTCGAATCTTCCTTACTCGAAAGGATCGTAGTATCGTCCATAAACGCTTTTATTGGTGGTATTTGAACACCCCCACCTAGCTCTACAAAAGCAGCCTTGTTTTCTGCGGCTTTCAGAATCAGTTGCATTGCTAGAACAAAAAGTATGGGTGATACCGTACAACCCATTGCAATGCCAACTTCTAGTTTATTCCATTTAGTGGTGTAATCCTTCGTTGTAAAGCGCATGAGAAAACCATCAAAATAGGCTCCTAGCATATTCGATATTTCCTCTGGAATATGGAATAATTTTAATGCTAATTTTATCATTTGGTGGGGTACCGATCCATAGGCATTAGCAAGATCCAACCAAATCACATCCAAATTTTTCTTATTTGTTTTTGCTCTTTTTATTGCCTCCCAGATCATGTTTCCGTTTTCCAAACAACCAGCTATTCCTGGGACACCACCCTTTTGTACAGAAGTGTCGATATAATCATTTGCAAGGAGATATCTGGTTATTCGTGAGGCCAAAACTGCGAAAAATATCTTTCCTTCTACATTGAGCAGCGAAATTGGACGAAATTGTTTAATGTCCTTAGAGTTCTTTTCTTTTGGTATATAAACCCCATCTGCTATCATCCATTGACTGCTAATATGGCGTTTTCTCCAGGCAATATGTATATTTGTATGTAGCCATTTAAGAACGCTTGGACATTTTTTATATAGAAGAAAAGGTATTCCATTTGGTCCAGGTGAAGATTTATTTCTAGTTTTGAATATTATTCGTTTTATTTCTTCACGTGTGGGTGGTTTTGAATCAAATTTGATATTTGGTTCAATCGGCTGAAATAAATTATCATTATGGTCTAATGGTTTATGTTTATTTTGATCAGAGTACGTATTTCTTAAATGTTCTTCTAGAACATTTTGTTCCACTTTTAGTACTCCTGATCTAGGTTGATCAAATATGTTCCTTGCATATTTAAACGGTTCTCGAAAGAAACGCTCTTGTTCTTTTTTCCTCTTCACTCGTCTTTTTCTTAAATTTTCTGCTCTGCTAAGAGCGTTATGTTTTTGTTTCAGGTCGCACCAAATACTCATCAGACCTTCTTTTTCTTCACTATTAGCTGTACTGATTAGTTTTTTCAAATGTCTT
>JBBBDQ010001627.1:2067500-2145000 GCA_037127315.1 Ascarosepion bandense | reverse complement strand
AGTTTGTTAATATATCAATGATTATGTCTTCAAGACAAAACACAAGAAACATTAAGCATACAACTCTATTAGTAAATTAAATCTTCATTAAAAGCATAATTTTCAAAGTTTACTTTGTTTTTAATTTCCACAATTGGTTGGGAAAGAATCTACGAAATTATTTGCATGTATAAAGAGAAAATTTCAGTTTTATTTTTTCCTTGTTTAATTTTCTTGACCATTTTACTTCTTGAATAAGTCAAAAACTTCAACCAAACTTATTGGTTAAGCTCAATGGCCAACTTCTTTGCTGTTACAGGGTGCATTTCATGTCTGTGATTCTGATAATTCTCAATTGCTTGCACTTGTGTTGCTTCCCAATCATAAAGATATCTAAACGAAGAGAAAAACAATGTTAAGAAAAAGTGCATACTCTATTAAATAATGGGATGGATAATTTGAAACATTTTTCATTGATTGCTGTCAAATTGGGAACAGTATGTGTCTGAATTCAACATGTAGTTTTATACAATAAGTTCAAAATAAACATTGTCCTTCCAATTCCAACAGATATATTGCATCACTTTTTCAGATGCAGACCTTATTTTGTAGTAGTTAATAGTTAATTTTAGTTTCTACAGGAGTATTTTTTACTCCACATTGTAAGCAATACATTTTTATTACCTGTGATTGTTCTGTTCAAATATAGAACACTTTTCTTGTGTTTTAGCAAAGATTTAATTATTATCAATGAGTGCAAGCTTACCACAATGTTTTGCATCTTGAACAAAATTTTCACTAGGAAACTGTATATGAACATGACTGATTTTTGGCACATATTTCTTGGTTGCTTATACATTTTGTAAAAGCAGCAAATAATAAAAATGCATCTCATTTCCATCTAAGTTGAATTTAACATGAAAGCATTTCAAATTCACAATAAACACATGAATCTAATATTAACTTTCAGAATATATCTCAACCTACTGAGAGCTGATTAAGAGGGAAGAAAAATAGAAGATAGTACACTAAAAGAGAATGAAATGGTGAGAGTATTCTATAGTTTAAGAATTAAAAATAACAATAGGTAGTAAAAGGGAATAAAACAAGAAATTCTTGTTACCCTTACAGGAATGGCTGGCATAAGGGGATTGACACTACTGTTGATGATGATGATAGGAATGTGGAGGCACAGTCAAAACATAATTTTTAAGAAAACGAGGGAGGTGATAATAACAAGGTTGAAGTAGCTTGTGATTTGAAATGGCTTTAGTGATCAGTTTGAACCCATACGAATCACTACTCCTGACAAATTGAAGGGTGAGATAAAAAGGTTGGGCTTAGCCAGGTTAAAGGTGGCAAAAAATTATTCCATGGAAGGGAGGTACCTTAGACTGTTGTACTCTTTAGAGTTGGAAACAGCTGTAGTAGAAACCCAGTGGAAGGATATGAGACACTACATGAAAGGAATTTAGCTTCTGCAAACAAGAGAGAAGTAACCAAAGATGATGTTAAGGTTATAATGAGAAAACTGGGGAAGGTAGAAAAGGATCAGAGAATCCTGGCCCAGGTTGCTAGAGAGAGTGTATTGATACTGAATGTCATGTCATATGCCTTCCTCGACTATAATCTTTAATATAATTACGCGCCGATTCAGGGATATCTACATTTTCCACATCTATGAACAGATACGAGTTATCTCTCCTAGATCATGGCAAATGGACAATATAAAAATAGATTGATATAACTGAACTGTAATCTTCCCAGGTCAGCTACTTTATCAAAACATGCACTGACCAACAATTCAAGGATGAAGAACAATGTGAAATGATTTTGGTATAAAAATTTTAATATATGAACGAAATATTAAAATAAAAAAAATATAAGTATGAGTAAGAATGTCCAATGACCTGAATCTCAAAACATACGTTTGGATACCAAATTAGTCGAAATAACAAATTACGACAAATACGAATGAATATGAAAGAATACAAACGAATACAAATGCAGAAGATTAACACATAATAAAAAATGGGAGAGGATTCATATAATATTATTTAGACATATGACATGGTGTTTGCAATAACATAATATTCGTGAATATGTACGTATTTTCTAACACGGGTCCAAGAATATAATAACTTATCTTTATGTTCAGTTTCTTTTATCGTTTTACAGTCTTTTCTTTTCTCTTCTTTTTCTTTCTTCTTCTTTACACAAACTCGGATTCAAACACTGCCTGGTTGTAATAAATGTATCTGAAACTTTCTTTGCTTTTTTCTTCAAAGAATGTTGCATTTTCAGCATACAATTATCTCTGCAATTTCTTCTCTTCACCGGCTCTTTATCTGAATGTTATCTTCTCTGCATCACTACCTTTCTTTCTTGATAAACAATCCGGCTTAGTCTTCTTATTATTTTAACGAATAAGAAACATATACACTTATATTTCTTATCCAGAATTGCTTAAGATGAACTGGTCGAATTACATCATTATCACAAATTTGTTTCTCCTTTTCATTCATAAGTTATCAGCACTCAGCAACCTTGACTTGTCTATTCAAAGTCTAGTCAGCAACTGATTTCAAATCTCAGGCTTCCTCATGATTTGTATTTGGTGCAAACTTTAGCTCCTGCTGCTTCATGACCTCATGTCTAGTTCCTGTCTAGACACCTGTTACTAAGGGTATCTTGGTCAGTCAACTTTTGACCTGCTATCCCAAAACTGACTCTAGACTCCCACATGACTATCCCCTGTTGCCACTGGAGACCAATCTTAATTAGGTACTTCCAATTTTACCGTGGGAAAATCAGCATATAGTCTGAAGTAAAAGGCCTCAAACTAAATAAAAACAAGGTTTTCTCAGCAAAATGTTTATGCTATCATAAAGAAGATAGATCAAATTATTTTTTAATTACTTTTACAAATTTTTAAAATTGTTCTAACAGGTTCTGAAAGGCTCATTTAGTGGTAGAAAATCTTTTTTTTTCTCGTCAGTGAAAGGGGTAAATTGACGCTAGAATTTATTATGTCAACAACGTAATATTACGCGAAGGCATTTTTTGACTGTGAAAGACACCTTAATTTGAAAATTCTTGCAAAACTCAAATAATCGTCTGATTCTGATGAAAATTTCAGGACTTATTCACAAATGATTGAAATGATTTTTGAAATAATTATTTTTATAAAATATTGGTAAAAATTTTTTTTTTAATTTGTTACCCCCTCCCCCACAATATTTAATTTCCAGAAATGTCGAAAAATGTGACTCGGTCACAAAATA
Organism: Ascarosepion bandense; assembly: GCA_037127315.1. Lineage (NCBI taxonomy): Eukaryota > Metazoa > Mollusca > Cephalopoda > Sepiida > Sepiidae > Ascarosepion > Ascarosepion bandense. The sequence continues at coordinate 2,141,737 of JBBBDQ010001627.1, read as the reverse complement.
TAGTTTTCATTAAATTCAGGAGTCATTAAGGAAAGCTAATCAACTGTCTTTTTTTCTTCAAAACAAGCTACCTTTTAGAAAATCAGCTCTGAATTAGGAAAATAAAAATGCAATAAAACTATGCCAATTTTTATTTGGGTAAACTTTTAATTGCTTTTATAAACATAAAACAAAATTGTGTCATCGTTTGAATAAATAAAAAAATTTCCGTTAGTAATGAATTTTTACAAGAACTGTTTTTATTTTTCATTTTTTTTATTAAGTAATTTAAAAAGTTTCATAAATCTTTTACAATTTTCTCCTTATAGGTCTCTTAGATGTTTTTTTAAAATTAAAACTGTTTATTTTTGCATGTTAATTTCCAGTTTTTGGTATGTATGGGTGCCCATAAACGATATAAATCTGTAAAAGGTCACGTGACTCAAGAGTTGTCCGCCCTTAAATAAAATTTTCCCGTATATAAACCACAAAAATTCTTTTCATGCGTGTCTCTGAATCGCTCAAGAAAGAACTCATTTCTAGTCAGAATTTAAATATTTAAAGTAACTTTTATATCTTTTATTTATTAGTTTAATCATTTTTAATATTAATTGTGAATCTATCTACCTGACAGAATTTAGAAAAAACATCAAAACTTCTTTTTTATTTGTTTTGCTTTTTTGGGCTGTTCATTCCAATGGCATGTGGTAATGATTCATACAAGAAATTATTAGGGATAAAAATGTTTACTTTCAATGTGTGTTTGCAAAATGTGACTAACAAATAAATATGTACTACAATGTTATGGTGCATAGGCTAAGATTAAAACAATTTGGAAAAGGTTTCATTTTTTCTTTCCAATTGAATGAAAAAGCCATTTTTTATTTTCTTTATTTCATAGCCTAATCCTACTATTGAAAGTATGCATTTGTATTGTTATCCTCCTACTTTTAATTTTTTTTAATTGCAAATGAATATACCAAAAGAAAGAACATGTTATAAAATTATTTGTACCCCTATGCATCAAATTTCTAGGTATCTCCCATAATTTGATTCCTACCAATGAGTGTAGGAATGGTGCCCTGGGAACAGAGTCCAGTATATTGTTTAATGGCATATCAATGTGGGTCATTTAATGCCAAAAAGGTGAGGCTTTAAGGTATTTTTTTTAATGTTCAGTTATGGTGAGAAGGTTGATTTAGTCAGATTTTGATGAAAAATTTTAATTTATTTTAGAAAACTGAAAATGTCTTCTAGTTTTGTATTCAAAAATGTATTTCTGGTAATAATTTTTTTCTTCAAAAATGTATTATGGCAATATTTTTTTCCTTCAAAAATGTATATTTTTCTCTAAAAGTCTATTTTTATACTTTCATAGTGTTTTGACCCCAGTTTGGGGGTTAACAGTTTGTCCATAGCTGGGACCTTAATAGGTGATACCACCTCGAGTCAAGGTGGACCTGGAAACAACAGCAATTAAGAGGTGGTTTCATGTTCCTCACAAAACTCCCAATCAGAGGCCTTGCTGCCAGATGCAGTTTACTGTCATACCCAGGACCAAGCACAGGTTGGGTATACTCAAATTATTCAAAGAAAATGGGGACGGGGTTGAGCGGAATTGCCAAACAGAGATATTGACAAACACTGTGTTACCACAGGCTATCAGTATGTCGGACAGAGGTAGTCGTCGTTCAGAAACCAATCTATATGTCCAGGGTATGAGGGGAAGAATCCACGAAAACACTGAGAGTAAAACCAACTTTGTCTCTAATAAAGCTACCCTTGGAATGTTCACTTCCTTACTCCCGTATTACCAGGATGAAGGGAAGTATGAAGAGAAGGACTTGATAATAGGAATAGTTTTACAAAACCTTAAGCAATAGCATACAGTTATGGGAGCCAGCAATGAACAAATTTTCCAGCATGACTCTAGAATAGATACCAGAATTATTAAAATTAGAAGACAGAATTAACATGGATCAGTTAAAAGACAGATTATTTTAGGAAAATAATCATAATAAACTGGTCGGTAGGGATAAGCACTTTGTTAATTATTGCTGCAGTAATAGTGGCGATGTGGAAAATTAAAAAGTATAGAAAAATACAGATTAACAATGTCTTTGTGAGCATGCAACAGTGGGAAAGAGGGATACTGCTCAACAATCCTTACCAAAAGGAATTGAATCAAGAAGAGACCAGATTAAACTTGACAGTAGTAATAGAAGAGCCAAATACAATCAAAACCTCATACTGGAACAAACCATAAGACAGACATACACACATATACCTACAAACATACCCAACAAAAAGATCTTTATGGACATATGAAAAAAAAATGTAAAGGAGAAATGACATTTATAAACATTTCATGAAATAAAAAAGGAAAAACATTGCATGGGAAAAAAGAAGAAAGGAATAATACTGTATGAAAATCATTTTAGTACTGCATGAATTAATATGCATGGCAAATAGTGTATTGGTAGAATTTGGAGTTTGTGATGTCATTTATGGGTACATGACAGAAAGGGTAAGGGAGAAATGTGACATTATTCGTTGCTGGTAATCATATAATAATTCTGCTTGTTCCTTCCTTAGTTAGTTCGTCCATTTGTTATGCCACTTACTCTCTATACAAGCTTTTCCTTCCCCTCTATCTTTTTAAATGCTACTCTCCTCAGCTTTTCTCTCACCAGAAGGGTAGTAAAGAGTGAGCATTTCCGTAGCAGCAGCAGCTTAAGCTGTGTGTATATGTGTGTGTACTGTACAATATAGTAAAAATAGGTAGGTCTATTGTCATATCCCATGACCTAATAACAAAATTTCTGGCCTCTTTTACACACTTGGCCATTACTCAGTTGGTCTTTTCTGTTTACAATGGATACAGGAGCCTTTAAAGTAACTTTAATTATTTTTTAAAAATTTTTAATCTCTTCTAGCATTTTCGAAATTTTGTCAGTTTTGTTTTGATTTGAGTTAGTGGCTAAAGAAACGTTATGACTGTTTTACAAAGGAAACATAATAATTGTGTCACCCATTTTTTTTCAGTGACAAACATATTAATTTGGAAATTCTCGCAAAAATCAAACAATTGCCGGATTTTAATGAAACTATCAGTACTCATTCACAAATGAATTTTTGAAATTATTATTTTTTAAAAATCTTAATGAAAACATTTTTTTTACCTGTTACCTCCCCTCCACATAAATCCATGAAATCCTGTTCAACACAGGACTCATTGGGGAATATAAATCATCTATTTTTTTATTTTAAGTTTGCAATCATTACCCGAAAATCTTCTCTGAAGAGTAAAACAAACAATGCAATAAAACTCTGATATAATTTAATTTGATAAGCTTATAATTGCTTGAATAAATAATAACTATTAAGGACATTAGACTCTGAAGAAAAAAAAATTTTCGATTAATAATAAAATGATTTTTATTAAACTTTTCAATTTTAAATAGGTAATATAATCATTAATTCTTAACTAAATAGTCTACTCGCAATCAATTCTTTGAAGATTTAAAAAATATTTTTAGATATTTATATATATTATTAAATTATTTAATAATAATGAAAGAAATGAAAACAATTCTTTTAAAATTTTATTATTTTATTAATTTATTTTATTTATTAAGACGTTACTATCATTTGTGGTATGACAAAGTAAAAGTTTTCCAGGAAAACATATTTATCCTTCCGTGGAAATTCTACGGGTTCCGCTAGTTAATAATAAATTTTATTACCTAGATATATGGAGAGATATACCGATGCCATCTCATGAAAAGAGTTAACCAGTATAAAAATATTTCCAGGGATTGAAACGTTGTTACAATTCAGATGTCTGGCCTGAGACAAATCTAGTTTAGATGTTGACAGTTGGCCAACGAAAGAAACTTTAAAAACCCTAAGTACCAGTTAAAAAAGTGAGAAAAAAGTTTCTTGAAGAAAATTTAAGTGTTTGAGATCTGAAACCATGTAGTAAAATATACTTTGGCTTAAACAATTCACTTAAATTGTGTATAAATGCTATTTTGTAGTAGTCAGGGCATTCACTCTTATAGTTGAGAATGTTAGAGTTTTTGCTGGTTGTTTTTTTTATATGGGGGGTAGTAAATGTGTAATTCTTTGTGTCGATTAAAATGTCAGGGAAAGGGTTTTGGTTATCTTTATTAAGTTCATATGTGAACTTGAGGACAGAGTTCGTTTGAAAGTTTTTTGGAGTTCTATTATTTCTTTTATATTTTTAACTAATATGAGAATATCATCAACATAGATTACAGAGATAGAGGGTTTTTTAGTGGTGCTAAATATAATATTTTCTAGGTTGGCCATCTAGAAGTTGTTGAAGGTTGGATCCAGAACTAAGTCCATTGAAAAAGCATCCCATTGTATGTATATATTATTTCTACAATCAAAGAAGGGGACTTCGGTGTTACAGGTTAAAAGTAGTTTACAAGGTATTTTACTCTGAAACATAAAAATATTAGACAGACTCTCATTAATAATGACTTCCCAAACCACACTGTAGATGAAGAAATAAGACAATATTTCAAAAACCTCAACACACATCAAAGAGAATATGGTACTTCCACAATAGAAACTAAAAATATCAAACCCATTTATTGCAACTAGATGCACGATAACTACAAACAGGATGAAAAAATCATAAAAAGATTTCATTCAGACTAATATCTCTCATGCTGATCTTAATAAAAAATTAAAATTAATAATATATCATAAAAAAATACAATACTACTAATTTAATTGTAATAACTGCTCCTCACCAACTAATGTGTTACGTAAAACTGATATTATATATCAATTCAAATGTCCCTTGGGAGAATGTATCTCCGATAAGAAAACAAATATATATGTTGGATTTACAACAACTACATTAACACGACCTTACAGTACACATGTCTGACCATTTGTTCATTTTTAGACATCTACAACAACATTCCTGTCAACATTTACAATATAAAAAAATAATGATCAATCATAACTATCCTACACCAAGAAAGTAACAAAAACAAACTACAGATCTTCAAGGCAATATTCATTAAGCCATCAATTAATAGAATCACCTATTAATACTATAGTAATGTTCTAACATGTTTGTAAAAAGAACAGTTTTTTCATGCTTTAACACATGCATGACATTACAACATAGAAAAAAAATATCCCATGTGGATAATTTTCATGTTCTAATGAACGCAAAGCAAATTGTCGACCATTATATTTGAAGCAAGAAGAAAATTTACAGAAATATATAGCAATACAGGTTGTGGTTATTTTTTGTTACTACAACTCACATCCCTGACAATGATTTTGGAAGGAGACTGAAAATCAGGAAATAAATAAAAAAATCATCTCATTGGGGCCAGAGTAATTTATGACAAGATCAGACCAGTACTTGGAAGGAGGCACTCAGGTTCCCCACATTAAAAAAGACCTTGTGTCACATCTCTCTCAAGTGGGGGAGAAGAGTAAATATCAACGCTCATTTCTTACAGCTTTCAATTATAATACATGAAAGATTATCCATGAGTATGAATAGATTTTCTTAAAAATAAGCAGACACAATGTTTGCAATGTATTTAAGCTGACAAAAGAAAATCTGCTGCATAAATACAAAAGTTATATATATATATATATACACACAGCCTTTGAGATTTGAAAAAGAAATCACTCAACCAGCAGTTGAGAGTGAGGGAAAATTTACTTGCCCCAAAATTATTTCACTTGATTGACTCCATTTTCTTAATAGTCGCCTTACATAAACATAGCGTGAATCACTGATGGAAAACAAAAATGAAATTTTAATTAAAATTTCGAATGTGTTAGAAAGGATTTAAAAATTTTTAAAAAATAATTACAACAAAATTTTATTTTTCCTCTTAATAATAGCAAAAACATTTTGATGATAAAACTTATGCTCCTGCATAATCAATATGAATAGGTGTCCAAGGAAAATCCGTTTTTGGCCAGGGCTGGGTTCCCTCATTGGTGGTGCTTTTGCTGCTAGTTAACAACCTTTGCGTTGCTTTAACATATTTTCTATATCCTGGTTCATTCTAGGCCAATAAGTATAACTTCTCATTAACGACTTCATTCTGGAGATTCCAGGATGGCCCATATGAAATTCTTTCAAGATTCTTTTTGTAGGACATGTACTATTACGACTCTATCAGCATACATTGCATATCAAAAATGGAGAAACCCTTAATCCTTTATTCTTCTTTTCATTCCACCTTGTTTCTTCATCTTGGTAATAAATTCATCCATTTTCACTGCTTTTTTTTATTTCTTCTAGTGTCACTGGTAGCACTCTAACAGTATTAACAAGTACTTACGTTAGTTCGTTTTCCTCTTTTAGTGATGCTATAACAGTTTCTTCCAGCAATTCAGAGTTTTTTAAATTAATCTATAAAAACCATCTGCGTGTGCGATTTTACTTGATGGCAAGTATTGCATTTTGAAATTGTAGTTGAGCAAAATAATACTCCATTTCTGTAACCTATTTGTGGTATGGGTTGGCACGCCTTTTTCAAACAGAAAATTGACAGTAGTGGTTTACTATTACGTTTGCAAAATGAACGATCTAGCATGAATAAATCTGTGAAATTTTTTATGGCATATATCATTAACAGACCTTCTTTTTCGATTTGACTATAAATTTTTCTTCACAGATAGTAAGGCTCTTAATGCATGTGCAATTGGTTTTGTTGATCCATCCTCGAATTTGTGTATAAGTACTGCACCTATACTATATTCGCTTGCATCTGACGCTACAATTAATTCCTTTCTCGGATCGTAATGTGCTAATTCTCAATCCGATATTAAGTACTTCTTTATTTTTTGAAATGCTTCTTCGCACTCTTTTGTCCAGCACCATTTCTTACCATTCCTTAATAATTCGTTTAATGGTGCTCTCAACTTGTGCATTTTAGGAATATACAAGAAGATACAAACTGTAATAATTAGCCAAGCCAAGGAATGATTGTAATTTTGTTACATTATTTGGTACAGGCATATTTCTTATAGCTTCTGTTCTATTTGGGTTAAGCTTTCTTTCTTTATGACCAATTATCTGACCCAAATATTCAATTCTGTTCATGAAGAATTTGCATTTTTCTAGCCCCACTTTAAATCCATATTTCTCTATTCTTTTGCATACCTCTTGAACATGATTTTTGTGTTCTAAATTTTCGCTCTTTATTAATATGTCATCTAAGTATACCATTGAAAATTCTAGACCGACCAGCATACAGGGGCCCGACAATATTTTTCGGACATTTTGAAAAAAATACTTCAAGGTGGTTACTAGTGCCAAAAACTTTTGAGATTGTAAGTACATAGTTGAGGAGTGAAAATCCACTACTAGTGTAATCATTTTTTTTAGTTTGGCTTTGATAATTTTAGTTTTTTGTGATTTTTGAGAAAAATTGCGCGACACTATTTTTCGGACATGAGAAAAAATCCTATTTTATTAAGAGCTAAGTTCATGTATATGTTGCTGTATGCAAATTTTCTGCTTGTACACTTAGCTGTCATCATTAGAATCAATTATCTGTTCTATTTTACTGGCAAAACAATTAAGTTTAATGAGGTAAAATGCATTCAAAAGAAGTCGTTTGTTTGGCACAGAAGAAGCGGGATGATGGCCTCAGCATCAGAAGGATCGCCATGGATTTGAAGCTGTCAAAATCAACGGTCGAATACATGCTGAAGACAAACTTCAAGCAGAAAAAGAAGAGAGGACGGAAAAGATCAATTGGTAAGAGGACTGAAAGAAGAATGAAGAGGACTGTGACACGGCTTTTGACATCTGGAGAAAAAGTTACAGCAAGAAAAGTGAAGGAGAAATGTGAATTGGATGTAAACATCCGAACAGTACAAAGAATGCTGCATAGGATTGGTTTGAAGTATGCAAAGGCTAAGAAAAAAATTACACTAACAAAGAAACACAAAGGAGCAAGACTGGAGTGTGCTAAAAGGTGGTTAACAAAGCATGTTGACTTTAAGAAGGTTATATTTACTGATGAGAAGCATTTCAAGTTTGATGTGCCCGATGGATGGTGTACTTGGTCGAGAAGGGGTAAGCCTGCTATACTGAACAAACGACAGATGGGAGGAGGAGGAGTTATGGTTTGGGGTATGATCTTTGCTAATGGAAAGATATGGTTGTTCTGTCGTCCTTTCAGCCACTGAAAGGACGACAGAACAGCGAAAGCTACAAACAGTTGCTGGACGAGAAAGCCCTACCAAGGATAAGAAGAGAGATAGGGAATGATTTTGTTCTACAGCAAGACAATTGCAGCATCCATGTGTCAAAACTCATGAAAGAATGGATGGCTAAAGTGAATACAACTACTTTGGAATGGCCTGCAAAAAGCCCAGATCTAAATTTAATAGAAAATGTTTGGGAAATGCTTGCGCAACTTGTCTATGATGGACCTGAAATAATGAAAGAGGCTCAACTATGGGGACGGATACTAGATGCCAAAAAACAACTAATAGAAACACATAGAGATGTTATTGTGCATATGTTTGATCATTATGAAGAGAGATTGATAAAAGTTATTGAGAAGAAAGGTGATATTACAGACTATTAACAGTTTTTCAACGATGTCCGAAAAATAATGTTGCATGTGTTTTGTAAAAAATGATGAAAAAATAAATATTTTTCCTTACCTAATTGATTTTCTTCCATTTTTATTACAGGTATTGTCTTTATATGTTTATGCTATTCTATTGAAGGAATTTCACCACTCTATGGTACTCGGAAAGTCGAATACTAAAGTGTCCGAAAAATATTGTCGGGCCCCTGTAGTATCCATAATTTGTTGAAATAAAGACAGTGCTACTTACAACCTGAAAGGCAAACATTTTAAGGTATATAACCCTATTTTAATAATGTATGTTGTTGTCTTTTATAATGATACAGAAAACACAGAACACGGGAGCTGGATTAAACACAGCCATTTAGCTGGGCCGTTTATTCAGGAATTCCAGGGGAAAAAGAAGTCCCTATCTTGTTATTCTTTTTATTGGAGAGGGCCTGTCTAAGGGGGACAACTCATATCTTCACATCCCTCTTTTACCATAAGGAGTTTTTTCTAACAGTTTCTTACAAGTCGTATCTTTTGGGTGGTTTGATAACACGACCTGATTTTGTAGTAGTTTCTAGTCTACTCGTATTGGTTTGTGTTGCATGTGCAGGGCTCTGCGCTTCCATAGGCGGTGCACAGATGCTTATGTTGGTGCTGGGAGTTTCCTCAGGGTGCACGTCTGGTATTGATGTGGTGTTGGGTGTGTGGGCAACTTCCTTGAGGTGCCTGCGGTTTCTGCAGAGACTCTGCCCTGACGGCGTTTCGACGATGTATGAACGCAGTTCAGCACAGGCCTGTTTGACGATGGCTGGGGTCCATCTTCTTGAGTCTTGGTCTTGAATGCGCACTTGTTGTCTTGTGCTAAGATCAGGGAGGTCCTTGGCGTGTATGTCATGGTGCCTTTTCTGTGACAACTGTCTTTGGAGTAGTTGATTCTGGATTTCCTCCCTCCGGACGTTTTGGTTGGTGCATTTGGCGGGGAGGTTGCTGACTAGTTTGCGATTGAACAGCAATTCTCCCGGGGATGGAATAATGTGGTCTATTGGGGTGGATCGGAGACACAACAGGCTCATGTTTATGTCCCGGTTGCTTAGCATGGCTTTTTTCATAGCCGCTTTGACGGTCTGAACACAGCGTTCTGCCATGCCGTTGGATTGTGGGTATCTGGGAGAGGAGGTGATGTGCTCAAAGTCCCATGCTCTTACGAAGTCTTTGAAATGCTGGGAGTTATAATGAGAACCGTTATCACTGATAAGCCTTTCTGGGACTCCTTGCTCAGCAAATATTTGCTTGATAAAACCGATAACTTCCTTGCTAGAGAATTCTTTGAGTTTGCGGATGAAGGGGTACTTCGAATAGTAATCCACAATTAGAAGATAATTAACTCCATTGAGGTTGAAAATGTCAGTCGCTAGGATTTGCCATGGTCGCACAGGGATCTCGTGTGGCATGAGGGTTTCTGCGGTTTGAGATTTTTGCAGCTCTTGGCATATGGTGCATTTCTGTGTTATTCTGTCAATGTCATTATTGATGCCGCTCCAGAAAACACATGTTCTGGCTCTCAGTTTGCATTTTTCGCGCCCCTGGTGCCCATAGTGTATCTTTTCCAATATCTCTGGTTGCATTGATGTAGGGATCAGAATTCTGTCACCTTTGAGTATTATGCCATTTTCAATGGAGAGCTCATCCCGGTAGGACCAATATGGCCGCAAATTTTTGTTGACTTCTCGGGAAGTGTTAGGCCAACCTTGTAGAATGGTTTCTCTGAGTTCACAGAGGATGGAGTCAGCTGTGGTTGCGTGCTTGATCTGTGCTAATTTTTCAGTGGAAAACTGAACGAAATCCACTCTTATATTGAGGTTGATCTCTTCTTTGTTTTTTCTATTTGGTAGTCGGGAGAATCCATCTGCCAGGGTCATCTCCTTGCCTGGACGATATGTGATGCTCAGGTCATACTCCTGCAGGCGTAGAAGCATGCGTTGCAAACGAGGGGGAGCTGAGATTAGGTTTTTTAAACTGATCATCTCTAATGGCTTGTGGTCACTTTCTACCTTGAATTGACATCCATATAAGTAGGTTTTAAATCGCTCACAGCCAAAGACGACAGCTAGCAGCTCTCTCTCTATGTTCGCATATCTTTGTTCTGTCTCTGTGAGTGCTTTCGACGCAAAGGCGATTGGTTTTCCCTCCTGCATGAGTACTGCGCCTAATCCTTTGTTGGAGGCGTCCACCTGCAGGCTTGTTTCCTTTGATGGGTTGAAATATGCGAGAGACATTTCCTGGCATATCAGATCCTTTATTTTCTGCAGTGCTTTCTGGTGACTGGCTGTCCATTGATATTCTGATTCTTTCTTGAGAAGATCCCTCATGGGTGCCGTCAAATCAGATAAATGCGGAATGAAGGGCACTAAGTAGGTGATTATGCCTAACACCTTTTGTAGTTCTGTTACATTGGTGGGGCTGGGTAGTTGTTTTATTGCCTCTACTTTGTTCGGATCGGGTTTGATACCATCTTTGTCGTATATGGCTCCAAAGAAAGCTATGCGTTTCTTGTCAATTTTGCATTTTTCACTATTGAAGCACAACCCTTCGGTTTGCGCCACCTTCATAAGCTTGCGGAGGTTGAGATCATGTTCCTCCTTGGTCTTCCCATAGACAATGATGTCATCTATTAGGCCGATTGTCCCTGGGCATTTTTCCAGTATCATGTCCATTCTCTGCATGAATACGTCTTGGGACATCACTAGCCCAAATGGCATTCTTTGAAAGCAGAATCTTCCAAATGGTGAGTGAAACGTTGTTAGTCGTTGGGATTCAGTATCAAGCGGTATGGACCAATATCCATTTTTGGCATCCAGTTTTGAAAAATATTGAGCACCCGATAGCTTGTGTGTTAGCTCCTCCATCGTAGGGGTTTTGTAGTGGCATCTCATGATGGCTCGGTTGAGGTCTTTGGGGTCCAGGCAGAGGCGAAGTTTTCCGTTCTTTTTCCGAATGTAAACTATACTGCTGACCCATTCGGTTGGTTCTGTCACCTTTCGAATGATGCCTTGGGATTCCATGGACTTGAGTTCCTTTTCTATCTCGTCTCTTAGGTGGATGGGGCACTTTCTGGGTGCATGGATCACTGGGTGATTGTCGGGTTTTAGTACTATGTGATAGTCGCCCTTGAAGTGTCCTATGCGGTCAAACTGGTCGGGATAAACCTTTTTTAAATCCTTGATCGATTCAATCGGATCTTTTATTTCTCTGGTGGTTCAGTGGAGGCTTACTAATTTTAGGCTTTTGAGTGAGGGTAGTCCAATTATGGCAGGTCCATTTGATGTCACCACATAAAATTTTATGTGTCGCCATAGACCCTTGTAAGCGCATTTTATTACGATGGATCCGTGCTGTGGGATCTTGGAGCCATTGTAAGCTGTTAGAACAGCTGTTTCTTCTTGCGTCGTTCCAGGACGTGGATGTCCATTTTGGTCCACACATTTGGGGAACATTTGACGGAATGTACGTAATGGGAGGGCGTTTCCTTCAGCTCCGGTGTCTATTTTGATTTTTAGCCGGTCTGTGCCTTGCCTGTTTGGGAGTGCAACGTCGAGATTCGCGAAGGCTTCTGTTTCAGGTGTTTTTTCTTCGTGCTCATGCACTGAATAAAATGCCATACTCTCGAAATCACTTGCGATCTCTATTTCATTTTGCACATTAATGCAGCTCTGTTGGCTTCTTCCTGTGTCCCGTGCTGTTTCAGCTTTTTTGCGCTTGGTTTGCTGCCTGTTCGTGTTCTTTCTGCATGTCTGTGTCTGACACACTTTGGCCCAATGGTTCTTCCGACCACATGCAGAACAAGTACTGCCTCGTGCAGGACAATTTCCTGGCTTGTGTTGACGACCACATCTACCACAGACGTCGAAACTTACAGTCTTGTGTTTTATGGCACTTATGTGGCTTTCCTCTTTTTTTAGCTCATTCATCTTCTCCATATGGCTGATTGAAGCTTCATAGCTTCTACACGTGTTGAGCACATCTGGCAGTGGTACGGGCTCGTTCCTGCTCAGTAGTTTCTTTTGTAATTCTGGGAAACGGGTTCCTATAATTATTTGTTCGGTAATTCTTTCCTCAAGTTCGAGCTCGTCTCTGAACTTGCATTTCTGCGCCTGAAGCCTGCACCTTGCGAGAAAGTCATCGATACTCTCAGTGTCGGACTGTGCGTATTTTTGTAGGGTGAAGCGGGCAATTCGGAAATTAGTTTGGGGCTCTATTTGTTCTAAGAATTTTTTCCAAATCACCGCCGGATTTCGTTTGTCCGCTTCGTTGGCGAATAACCAAGAGTTGTATCTTCTCAGGCCTTCCGTGCCTGCCAGTAGCAGAATGTGGTCCACTTGTTTACTTTCCTCAATGGCTCTTACGGAGAAAAATAACTCGCATTGCTGCTTAAAAAATTTGAAGGATTCCACCAAATTATTTGTTTCCCAGTGCATGTGCGGTTCCATTGAGTGACTGGACGTCATTTTGCAACAATATACGGGAGTGAAAGAGAATGAGAGAATGAATTCGACAACTTACGGTTTTCTCAGGAACATCCAAGATGGCGTCTTCTAGTGTGCACATGTGCATTTTTTTTTTTTGGGCTCTCATTAATAAATTTCTTCTTGTGTCAGTTTATAGTCGTGTTGCGTGTTCCATTGTTGGTTTTACAGCTGCCACCATTTAATAATGTATGTTGTTGTCTTTTATAATGATACAGAAAACACAGAACACGGGAGCTGGATTAAACACAGCCGTTTATTCAGGAATTCCAGGGGAAAAAGAAGTCCCTATCTTGTTATTCTTTTTATTGGAGAGGGCCTGTCTAAGGGGGACAACTCATATCTTCACACCTATATGCGTATTGATAGCTAGATATGTTGGAAAGTCAGCGCATATTCTTATTTTCTTATTTTTCTTTTTTATGTTCACCATGGGTGACACCCACTCCAAGTAATCTACTTTTTTAATGACTCCAATTTCTTCTAGTCTTTGTAACTCTTTGTCTATTATTTCTAATGATGAAAATGGTACCTTTCTTTTAGGTTTAAAAACTGGTTTTACTTGGTCCCCTAGTTTGAATTATACTTTTGTCTTAGTACAACAACCAAGTCTGTCAGAAAATACTCCCCTAAATTCATTTTTAACTCATTAAGAAATTTTTCTGTCTATTTGGATTTCTCTATACCAGACACATTTAATTTTCTACAAAACGTACTAATTGGTTTTTCCCTTAAATTAAATAGCACAGTCCAGTAGATACTAAATAGGGTTGTAAAAGGAATCAGATTTCCTTTTTTCTATATTTGAAGGGACACATTTCATTGCAAGATTTTTAATCGCCTTAGGTTCATACAACCATAGATGAGAACACCATAATTCCTTGTAATTTAAAAAATTGCACATTAAAAAAAAAAACACCTTACGTGAGCATTTAAAAAAAAAAAGGTAAATGGTAAAATCAATTATTGCAAATTGCTTGAAGACACCACTCATGGTAGGAACCTACATCGTGTAATAACTTGTTTACAAATGGAAAAAAAAAATATATATATATATATATATATATATATATATATACGTACATATATGTATATACAGCCTTTGAGATTTGAAAAAGAAACCACTTGACCGACTCCATTTTCAGATTTTTTTATTAGTGGCACTATATCTATATGTCAGGCCCGGGACTTACTGAGTGATGTGTTATTTGTAACAAACACGATGAGATAATATTTAAATTTAGATAATCATTTCCAGTAAACAAAACTAAGAGTTATAATTCAATAATAATTTCAAGAGAAATAATTAGACATGAAAATATTTGTTTATCTCATGCAAGTCAATTTATTGTTTCCCCTATTTTATTTCTACCTTACTAAATACTAAACTATGCTGTTAATAAGAGGAAAGATCAAATTTTGTTATTATTTTTAAAAATTTTTAAAATCCTCTCTAACACATTCAAAGTTTTAATTAAAATTTTATTTTTTGTTTTCTGTCAGCGATTCACACTATGTTTACGTAAAGCGACTATTAAGAAAAACGTAATATTACGTGAGTTGTTTTTTTGACTTCGAAAGACACTTTATTTGAAAATTCTTGCAAAAATCAACTAATTGTCTGATTTTAATAAGACTTGCAGGACTTATTCACAAATGAATGAAATTATTTGTCATTATCAATTTTAGAAAATCTTGATGAAAATTTTTTCTTTAAATATGATACCCTGCACTTCAATTAATTGCATAAAACTTCTACAAATACATTATCAATACCAATTTTTTTATTGGCTAAATTCAATACTCATTGGAGAATGTAAATCATGTAATTTTTTTAATTAAGGAGACCATTTTTTGAAAATCTGGGCCAAATAGTAAAATCAAAAATGCATTAAAGTGTAGGGGTAGGAAATTAAGAATTAAAAAATCAACCTTCTTCACTTTTACAAAAATTCACAGTGATGTATGAAATCCTGGTTTTTCCCAAATAGAAAAAGGATTGACTTCTTGCTTAAAGAAAAGGTCTAAACCAGATTTCACAAGTAGATGTGAGATTGATAATCTGACAAATGGAAAGTCTGGGATGGAAGCAGCTGAGATGACAAGCTAAAATGTGAGAGAAGCTTCAAGTGACCGGACATTTGTCCTCTTTCTCCTTCTGAATCATGAAAATACCTAGTTAGGTACCTCCAAAAAATAGCTGAAAAAACAGCATAGTATGAAGGAAAAAGTCCCCAAACTAAATAAAAGCAAAGTTTTATCAGCAAAATGTTTACATTATCATTTAGAGAACAGATCAAAGTATTTTTTAATTACTTTTTAAATTTTTTTAATTATTTCTAACACATTCGAAATTTTGGTAGAAAATCCTTTTTCTTCTTACGTCAGTGTGAGACCTAAATTGATGCACAGTTTATTATGTAAAAAAAGCGTAATATTACACAAGGCACATTTTTGACCGTGAAAGACATTAATTTTGAAATTCTTTCAAAAATCCAATAATGGTTCGATTTTGATGAAAATTTCCAGACTTATTCATAATTGACTGAATTCGATTTGGGAATAATTATTTTAAAAAAAATATTGGTAAAATATGTTAACCCACTCCACCAATAAATTTCCAGAAATGTCTAAAAATTTGACTTTGCTCCCCAATAAATCTAATATAATTAAATACAGGAGTCATTGGGGAATGTTAATCAACTGTCTTTTTTTCGTCAATATTAGCCTTTTCTCTAAAAAGTAGGTCCGAATTGCAAAAAATGCAATAACTATGCCTATTTTTATTTGGATAAACTTTCAATTGCTTTTATGAACAATATAAATTAAGCATATCATAGTCTGAAAAGAAAAAAAATTCAATGAATAATGAATTTTTACAAGAATTATTTTCATTTTATTAAATTTTTTTTTTATATTAATATATAAAGCTTCAAAAAGATTTTAATTTTTTTCCTCCATTGCTCCAGCTAGGGTACAAAATTAAAGCATGAAAACTACATCTACTAATTGAAAACTGAAAAGCTGAAAAATGATTAAGCCAATGAATTTTTAAAATAATTAAAACATTTTAATTGTGTGCATTTTGATTTTTTGATTGGCTACTGTAAAAAGATGTGTGTTGTGGTGCATTGGATATCGGCTTGGAACGAGAAATCGGGGAGCCAAGTTCGAATTCCAGCTGAATTCATTGCATTCACTTATGCGCAAATACTCTTGGGAAAGGTATTAATCCGTCTATTCCCTCCAGTTATGGGTTAAATAACATGACAGATTGGGTTCTATAGCCTTGGTCGGCAACCAGTCTACTGCAGAAAGCAATGGCAACCTACTGCGGGATAATCAGTCAGTCATGTCTCTTTCGAGACATGATCGCCCAAGCATGTATCACGTATGGCACTTAACTGACTGACTGTAAATCATATCAATTATCGCCTCTTGATAAGGAGTTGACAGATGTGATGACAAAGATATCGTAATTGAGAAACGCTTCTTTGGAAACATTTCAAGCAGTAAGCAAGTAATTATTGTTTCAAGTCAACTTAAAGTAAGTTTAAATTCAGTAATTTGAAAAAATATAATGTCTCAGCGAGGTGTATTTTATTTTTGTAAGATTTTTTAAAATCAAGAATTGGCTTCTGTTTCCAAATGATGATAAATGTTTGTTTTTATTAAGTTTGAGCACTTTTAACATCATGATATGCTGTTTTTTTTTTGCAGTTGAGTGGAATTACCTAATTGTAGTTTCTTTCTTCTGTTTGACTATAACCTCCATCTCATGGATGATAAAAAATAAATCTGATTTTCTCAACGATTTTCTATAAGAAAAAATTACTTACTTGTAATTTGATTTTCCGTGAGTAGTTGAAAGAAGTATGCATATTTTTTTCTTTCTTTCTTTCAATGTTCGTTAAGTGAGGAGGTTGAGTCAAGGATAATATTTTTCAAAAGTGTTTCTAAAAATCTGTAACCATCTTTAATCTGGGCAACAGAGACATTTTGGCTCCACTCTGGAACTGGGCAGGAGTTTGTAAATCTAAATTCCATTTGTCAAATATTACTTTGATGATTGTGGGATGTCACTGTCTTTTGTTTAACCACACATTTCAACTTAAATCAAGCGCCATGGCAAAGAGTTTAATAATGTCATTATAAGTAACTTGTGAATCTTCAATACCATACATTTGGGTTGTAAAAGGAATCATATTTTCTTTTACTATATTTGAAAGGACACATTTTGAAATTGAGAAACTGACCACAGGGAAGAAAAGCAATAAACTTTAATCTCCCAATTAAGTGAAGTAAAATCTCAAAGGCTATATATATATATATATATATATATATATATATATATATATATATATACATACACACACACATATGTATAAATATATAAGCGTATATATATATATATATATACATACATATATATATGCATACGTACATACACACACACACTGTCATGGGTCCTTACATGTAACTCCAAAATGAACTCTTCCTAACATTATATATACTACGCCTCTCAAGAGAGAGTTGAGTTGGTAGTAGTTCAATCCAAACCAAACTGGCAGTCATACTAACACCTTCCACATTTTGTATTGTTATTTCTTGTTAATAATATATTTGTTAATTCTACCCTTGTGGTCGTGTTCTTCTTTTCGGACCTTAAGCTGGTCCATAACAGTGGCGATGAAGATATTGAAGAAACAGATTCTATGTGGAGAACAAAAGAAAAAAAACCTTTTGGCCACTGGTGACTAAGATACTGAAGAAACAGATTCTATGCGAAGATAAAAGAAAAAATCCTTTTAGACACAAGCCATGACAGCGGTGACGAAGATATAAAATAACATATTCTACCTGTTGACCATAACAGTAATCGAATTCTACGCAGGAAAAAAAATTTTATCACTAAGTTTCCAGAACAACGGGCGACAAAGACCTGAATTCTATACTGGGAAAAAATGAAAATTCTTTTACTCAAGTACACAACTTTAGCTACAAAGTTCTTAAGGATTTTTCACACATAAAAGTGACCAGTATTCACACATAACGGTGGTTTTCGAAAACCGTAAACGCAAAACACAGAAGAGCTAAAACAGGGTAATCGCCGTAACAAGAAAGGAAAAAAAATCTGTAAGTAATTTTTTCTTTATACAAAAAAGAAATAAGTTATTATTTTTTCCGAACAAGAAAAGGGAAAAAAAATTTTTTTTTGACTGTCGTAACTATAAACCTTATGTAAGCGAATAACGTATTGTGGAAAAAAAAGGGTAAAAAAAAGTGAGTGTTTTTTTTCTCCTCTCCTCGTGGCAACAGATAGCAAACAATTAGAAATTCAACAGAAAAATGAATAAAAGCCACTCAAACTACAAGAATTACTATTACAAGCAGTGACAAATAAAGGGCAAAATTCTGAAAATGAATTGGCATTCTCGCAAAATGCTATATGGAGCTCAAAGACTTCATTTATGCACTGGACGAAGACAAAACCTTTGCGGCTTACTTCAGAAGATATAAAGATTTATATAAGATTGATTGCGGGAATTAGTCAAATGTGAAAAAGTGTGTCTACTGCTTAGAAAACTAGGGTCAAGCGAACACACTAAATTTGCAGACTACATCCTATTGAGGAAAACATCCTATTGAGGAAAACAAATGAGTTGACTTTCAGGGAAGCTGTGAAACTCTTAACAGAATTATTCAGTCCGAAAACTTCACTATTCCACAAAAGGTGGAAATGTTTAAATTTAATAAAAAAGGATAGTGTAATAAACAAACACTGCGATGACTAAGTTATCTGAACTCAACGCTGACAAAGTTAAAGGCCTGGTTTTGATTAAAGACGCAGAGATCGGATGGAGAATTCTAACAAAACTTGAGAGTGAACCAGAATTGATGCTGCAAAAATTAGCTGAGGACTATCAGAGATGTATGAGCATAAAAAAAGGGCTCTAAAGATATCGAAGAGTTTGAGGTCGCTCACACATGGAAAGTACAGCGAAAAACAAGTTTTTCACCTGCTCCCAAAAAAAAAAAAAAACCAAACCAATTACTTTACTTGACTACAAAAAGTCAAATGAAACCACTACCCAGTCCATGCTATCGCTGTGGAACTCTGCATCGGTACAAAGATTGTCTATACTGATATAAGACTGTGCAATAAAATGAGACATAAAAGTTTGCACTGTAAAACAAAGAAAAAGAACAAAAGTCAAGTGAGAGCCACTAAAACTGACCAAACAGATGGGATAAATATACAAAAATAGGTACAAATGGAAATGTTAAACAAAAAAATCAGATTACAATTGGATTCTGAATCCGATTTAACCATTATTAGCCTACAGACATGGAAGAAATTAAACAAATTGACAATGTTAGGAACAGATAAAATAGCCAGGTCGGTAACAGGAAGAAAAATAAAATTTGAGGGGGAGATTATAAATGTGATGTTCAATGGAATGACCAAGAAATTAAAGATGTTTGTTCTAAAAAATACAGAAAATTTATTCGGAACTGACTGGATGCAGAAATTTGACCTCTGGGATTTACTGATAAATACGTTCTGCCAAAAAGTGGAAAAGTTATCAACTGAGGTAGAGAAATTGAAGGAGAAATTAAAGGAAAGTTTCTCTGACATATTTTCAGCTGGCCTCGGGAGGTGTAAAAAAATGGCGGCAAAAATCAAACTAAAAGAAAATATTCAACCCATTTTCAAGAAGAAAAGAAATGTACCTTTTGCATCATTAGAAAAGATTTACAAAGAGTTGGATAAACTCGTGGAAACTGGTATATTGCCAAAGGTAGAATATAGTCAATGGGCCACACATATGGTTTACATGAAAAAGAAATCTGGAGAGATACGAGTACGTGCTGACTTCTCGACAGAATTAAATGCAGTGAGTGAAGACTATCACTATCCTCTCCCTAGTCTAGAGGAAGTATTCCCAAAGTTGAATAGAGGAAAATTTTTCTCAAAGATAGATTTGAGCGAAGCATACCTACAAATACCAACATACACGGAAAGCTCAAGGTTGTTGTGCATAAACACTCATAGAGGGTTATATAAATTCCAGAGATTAGCATTCGGGATCAAGGTCGTGTCAGTGATATTTCAGCAAATAATGGACACTATCCGAGGCAAACTGGATGTCACAATTGCATACTTTGATGACATCCTGATAAATAGCAAAAATATTGAACAACACTGGGAACACATTGAAGAGGTCTTCACACAGATACAAAATTATGGCTTTAAGGTAAAAAAATAAATGTGACTTCTTTAGGAAGGAGATAAAATACCTGGGCCATATTATTGACAAAGAAGGAAGAAAACAAGACCCAAAAAGAGCCACAGCAATAAAAACATGCCAGCTCCTAAAATTATAGCCAAGTTACAAAGCTTTTTGGGCTTAGTAAATTATTATCAAGAGTTTATACCTAACATGCACAAATTATGCGCACCCCTAAATCAAGTGTTGAAGAAGGAAAAAGTTTGCGAATGGTCATGTGTCAAGATGTATTTTTCAGAGCTGTTGAGCGACAGAGACAAAACAACCCCACCGCCGCCATCATCATCATCAGTTGCCACTGTCGCCGTAAAGTTTGATAAAAGCCCTGAAAAAACGTGTTTTTATTTGAACAATTGAAAGCTCTGATTATTTTTAACGAAGCTTCATACTGTTATGAAGAGACATGGTCTTTTTTGGAAAATTGACATTTCTGATTATTTTTAAACGAATCCTTCTCTCTGTTGTAAATGTTGAAATTCGGCTATTGTACATTCTGCTTTTATGATTAATTATTTTTTTTATATATAAAGACTTTCTTTTGTAACTCATCCAGGTATTTTGGAATTTATTCATTTATTTTGTTTTGGTGCCATGTTTATTTTTTTTAACACAAGTGTTCGGTCTGGTTTGAGGAGTTAGAGAGACAGTTACTGAGTTTTTTTCAATGTGACTTTTTTGAGATCAAAAGAACACAGAGTGGGCAGAGAGGTTCAACATTGTAATAGACGTCTTGAAGACTAGCTACTGTGACGAGGCCATTGTCACAATTATCAAACCGAAAGCGTCAACATAACTGGTGCCATTTCAATAGCATCAACACACTCAGGTTCCGGTCATCATCATCACAACAGGTTCCAGACCAGGGGCAGCGAACCAGCACGGGCTGAGGTGTCACAAATATCAGGGAGAAACCAAAAAGTGTAACCCAATTTCCACGTAAATATACTTTTTGATTTAATACAATGGAGTGAAGGAAATTGTTACTGGTGGTATTGTTAATTTTGTAGATTACAATATGAGTGGAGAGAAAAATAATAAATTATAGATGGTAAAATTGTTTATTGTCGAATGCAATATGAACATGGCTAAGAAATTGTGAAAAAAGAAATATATATTGAAAATTTTTAAAATCTTGGAAACAGGCCGGAAAGTGAATTGATCAAAACATTTTTGCAGATGTAAATGTAATATTTCCGGCCATTGTGTGATATAAAGCGGAAGCTTTTACAGCTAGTAAAATCAAAAATATAAACTTTAGCTAGAATATTGTTTCAGGCTTGTCATAAACTTTTGATGAGGTCAGGTAAATCTTAAGTCAGAAAAATAGATGATGTAATTGAGAGGAAGAAGACTATTAAGATAACCATAAAAAGGGACAAAAGTTATCTCCTCTGGACCATTCAAGGGAGTCGGTGCATACTGGAAGAGAAGAAGAACTCTTCCAGGAATTCTATAAACACATGGTTAATCAACATTCACAACTGTTAGCTGTATTCATGTTTCTACAATAATAAATTTCTTAGTTATTTCCAATACTCAGCAAGTGTCTCATTTTTTCCATAACCGTTTTATTTTGTCATATTAAAAACATAACAAAACTGGCGACGAGGATGAGATATTCAGCACTTGGATTGGAACGAAAAAAAAATGACAAGTAGAATTTGTTTCATTGAGTGGAGAATTTCAGAAATTGGATTTTAGACACCGAATTTTGTGGACACACAAAATAACATCAGGTACGTTGAAAATGTAACATATTTTTTTGAAAAAAAAAAACAAAAAAATCTCTTGTTTCCGGAATTTTTTTTTCCTTTACAATTTTGGTGAGCACACTTCATTGTTTAATACAAGATTTAACTGCCTCAATATCACAAAATGTGATACAGACGATTTTACAACTTACTCAGGATTTGTCAACAAGCAATGCGAAGGGTTAAAAATTTCCACCATCACAGATGAACAATTTAAGTGTTTGATTTTCACACGTGGATTAAGGTCCACAAATGACAGGGATGAGAGCACAAGAATTTTGTCAAGAATTGAACAAAATCCAGATGTTACTCTGCAGCAAGTTACAGAGGAATGTCAGCGGCTGGTGAATCTAAAGCATGATTCAGATATGGTACAACAGTTGGTACCTGCAACAACATCCACAATCAACACTATCCATAGACAACAGTCACCGGAAGCAACACAAAAGAAACCTCCATCTGCTTGCTAGAATTGTGGTGGCTGTCATTTTGCTCGGATGTAACAATATTTTGGCGGAATGGAGGTAATTAACTTTATTAATTAATTATTAACTATAACTGGAAAATCTTTTAATTACTATTATAGATCAGAAGAAAACGTACTAAAAGACATTTTTCTTTATTCTCCGAATAGGAGCAAAGGAAAAGAAAACGAAAGATAACAAATGGTATTTCTCTGTTGTTATTTTAAACCTGAGAAAGAAGAGGAAGAAAAGAGAAATGGATTTGTTTTAATGTCATAGAGTGCCACGAACAATGGACGTTGTTTTGGCCCACCATTGAAAGCGAACAAGTTTTGCTCTCTGTTGTCATTCTAAACCTGAGAGACAGAGAGAGAGAGGAGAAAGAGAAGAGAGATAAATTCAATTGTTATTTTCGCTGGACATTAGAAATCTGAAACATAAAACTAGCCACATGGCACTAGACAAGTATTACTTCTTATTATTGTATTCAAAGGCATTGTCTTGCTCACGTGAATTGTGAAGAGAATTAAGATAACAAATATCAATTCCGAGTTGAAGACTGGATTAGTAATTTAGAGAAGAGACATTTGGCTTGACATCGGGCAGGGAGGAAGGGTAGAGCAGATAATGAAAATATTGTTCGTCACCTAAAATGTCAGTGACTCGGAGATAGATATTAAAATAAATGCAGATGCGGAAAATTCTAATCTAAGTGACAATGTCAATAGACCCTTGCCAACTTGTTTTGGGTGAGGCAAGTTCAAAAAGATTAATAGTGACTGATTAAGAAAAAAATCCCCAAAATTGTTTCGTGAGAAAGAAAATTCACCAATTAAGTCATAATACCGAGAGGAATCTCATTGGTCTTGTAAACCAGTACTGAAAGGGGGAGACGACCAACAGTTGACATCATGGAAAGAAGAATAATCACATTGGGTAAACCAGAGGCAACAACGAGTATCAGCTAATCTCAGTATTCTATTGGTTGCCGAGATGAGGGGTTAGACACCCATAAATACAGGGTCTCGAGGGACCAAAATCAGTTTTGAGTTGGAGAGAGAGGCAGTTTGCAGTTAGTTGGAGTTACTGGTCCAGAGATGTAACGAGGAAGATAGGCGCCATGTTGTTGGGCGCCAACCGCAGGGCCTGCTGGCCAACCAGAGTTAAAGACAGACAAGAAGAGAATTTGAAGACAAAGTTTTGAGATCGCCAACTGAATGCAGTTATCAGTTGGAGTTGAATTGCAGCTCAAATAGCAGAGAGTTTGAGTTCCCGGTTCAGAGATGTAATGACAAAGAGATAATTGCCACAGAGTTGGTTGCCAACCATAGAAAAATTGCCGCCTACCAAAGACAGTTCCCAGCTGAAGAAGTAAAGAGACAGAGAGATAATTGCCATGCTGTTGGGTGCTGACCATAGAGAAGCCTGTCGCCAACCAATCAACCAGAGTTAAAGACAGACACAGAGAGACTTTGCAGACAAAGTTTGAAATTGCCAAATGAACAGAGTTTTTGGTGAGAGTGATAGAGCCCGGAACAAGACATCCACCTTGATTCCATGTCCGAAGACGAATCACGCCAACCTACCCATAACCCAGCACTTCGGCAATTTCTGCAACATTTCGGAAAACAAGAATCAAGTTGACTAAACTTACGACGAACTTAAAACTCTGTTCAGAGCAGCGAGCTGTGACCAGCCAGATTTCTCATTTATTGCTTAGGAGAATAACTTTACTTAAGAGAGTTCCGTTCCGCTAACAGTTTGATAGAAGCAGGGATTGGAAATTATCCAAAAGACTATTGTGTGAATACTTACTGTATATAAAGATGTTATTTTACAACACTTCAGATGTCGGTTCACTTATTTTTTTTTATGCTATATTTCTTTCTTTTATTACTCAATTGTGTGCATGGTTCCCGGTTTGGTTTAGTTCAGCAGAGAGACGGCTAGTGGAGAACTCACGTGACTACCTAATGATTAATCAACACAATTTGGGACAAGGGAGATCACCGTGACAGAGTCAATCTACGACCAGCTATCTGGATCGAAACCAACAGTGACACGGCCCTGTAGTGGCATACGGAAATGCCCCTTCAAAACTCACCACTGCCGCGAATACAACTGGCAAGGTCACAAAGATGGATTTTTCACACCACCAGGATGCAAAACTATGCACAAGTGATCACAAAACAAAAACAGACATAAAACGCAAACAGTCTGGTAGCAACATTCCTTCACAACTTCAAGTCGAACTGCAAATATGTGTCGGTGGAACTGAACAACCACCCAGTTTAGTTACAAATCGACACAGCATTGGGTATAACCCTTATTTCCCAGAAACTGTGGAAAAGTATAGGCAGACCTCCACTTACATCTACAAAACCTGTAGCATGGAGTGCTTCTGGGGATTGTGTCCATATTACAGGCAAACTGCCAGCAACAATCAAGATTGAGGAGAAGACAGCATCTGGGGTCATATACATTTCGAACTTCCAGCACAACCTTTTGGAGCTTGATTTTATTGAGCCACTGGGTCTTCTTGACATCCCACTCAATTTGGTTGGCAAAGCAGCATCAAAAGAACAACAAAAACAAGGTATGTGCCAGAATTCAGATCAACGACTATCAGTAGGTACACCAGTATTAATGAGGAGTTACAGGCCTGGCCAACCAAAATGGACACCAGGTACCATCCACAAAAAAACAAAAAAAGGACGATCAACTCTGGACATGACACAAAACCCAATTGCATCCTGGTTACACCAATAACACTAAGACAAACAACGTCGAACATTCTACTGGACTTAGTAGACACATTTGAACTACCGGCTATACCACCTGTCGAACAGAAAAATATAAATGAGAGCAATGCAGAACCTAGAAAGAACCAGCCAAATTGGAATAGAACTAAAGTAAAGCACCTACAAATTAACCCCAAGCGTGCTTATACAGCTAATTGTCTTCTTTTAGGGGAAAAAAAAAAAGGAAGCTCGCCATAAAAAAAAGGGACAAAAGTTGTCTCCCCTGGACCATTCAAGGGAGTCCATTCCCCAGTTAATAGGTGCATGTTGGGAGACAAGAAGAAGGGACTTCCGGTAGAAGCTAGCAAATATGGCAGGCAGAACTCTTCTATAAACACACAGTTAATCAACATCCACAACTGTTCGCTGTACTCATTTTTCCACAATAATAAATTCCCTAGTACTTGGCAAGTGTGTCATTTTTCCATAACCGTTTTATTTTGTCATGTTAAAAACATAACACACACAAAAAGGCATTACATCATGGGAGGGGTTGATATTTCATTTATTGAGCCATAACTCCCCCTTAAATCGTGTTGGTGAAAAATAATCTCACTGGTCAAGTTTTGAGTCACATAGATACTCGGTCCATCCCTCAAGAGAATTGGGGACAGCTATAAAAATTGAGACTGAGTGTGAAAAATCAGTTGGTTGGGTGGTTGTTGAAATTGCAGATGTAACGCCTGAGGGAAAAGTGTTCCCAACTGGGAGCCATGACCCAAAGATTGGTCACCTACCATGGAACTTATGGTTGAAGAGATAAAGAAACTTAGAAAAGCCTGCTGCCTATCAACTTAAAGATAGATTCAGGTGGGAAAAACTTCCGGGCCCTGCACAGAGAGCTGACTTTCATAGCAGCAGATTTGGCAATAGATTCAATATAGTCATTTCATTTGAGGTCCGCCGAAAGTGTAAGGCCAAGGAGGCATAGTGTTTTACTCTCTGGGAGGCAAGCCTGTCCCATGCTAATGGGAGGTAGATGCGATTGTCTATGGTGGTTAGTTGATAACAGCTTCGTTTTAGAAGCATTGAAATTTACTAGTCATTTCCTACCCCAGGCCACTACGGATTGGAGGTCCTTTTCAAGCTCGGCAGCGAGATTCGCTTTGTCGCCCACACCTGGTTTTTGATCGGGGCGAGAGTAGATTGTTGTGTCATCGGCGTACATGCCTATTGGGATCTAATGGCATCGGGGAGATCATTAATGTACATCAGAAAGAGCGTGGGACCTAGGATAGAACCTTGAGGGATGCCCACGTTCGTATGGTAGTTTTGGGAGGCATGCCCATTTAATACTACCTTCAATGTGCGGTTAGAGAGGAATGACTGGATGAGGTCAAACAGATGTCCAGTTATCCCGTCGCTCCGCAGTTTGCACAAGAGGCCAGTATGCCAGACCCTGCCAAACGCTTTGGAGATATCCAAGGCAACGGTTCGGGCTTCACCATTCTTGCAAGTGCCTGGTATATGTACTCGGTAATGGTCGTTAGCATATCAGCAGTAGACCTGGTGAAGTGAAAACCGTACTGTTTGTCAGAGAGAAGCCTGTGGGCCGTGAGATGCTGAATCACCTCGGTGTTGATAATAGCTTCGAAAACTTTGCCGAAGATCGGAAGGAGACTAATAGGACGGTAACTGGCGGGGTCTGAGGGTTCGCCAGAATTCTTAAATATAGGAACTACACAGGAGGACTTCCAACAGGCAGGAAAACAGGAAGCAGATAGGCAGAGGTTATAGAGCTTAGAGAGGACAGAGGAGAGTTCTGAGGCACATTTCTTCAGTACTATGATTGGGATTCTGTCACCGCCGCTCGTTTTATGTGGGTCAAGTTGTGCAATTATCTTGGAGACAAGTGAGGGTGTAATGTGGACGTTATTTAGTTGAGCCTTAGTTCTGGGTTGGAAGTCGGGTGTAGGAAACGAGTCCAGTGTCGAATTGGTGGAGAATCTATGGGCAAAGCATTCAGCCTTGTCCACTGGGGAGGTGAAAACTTCAAATTCATTGATTAGTGGGGGTATTGAAGTCTTGCTCTTGTTGAGCATGCTTTTGCAGAGTCGCCAGTAATCTTTGGAGCCAAACTGAGAGGATGCTATGTGTTGCCTCATTCTGGTAGCAAACACCCTCTTAGCTTCGTTCAGTACTTTTTTACACTTATTACATGCTGAGGTGAAAAGGCGCCTGTTTTGGTTCGACGAGCCGCTTCGATAGAGCTGTAAGAAATGGTTCCGGTGGGCAATGGCAACTGAGCAAGCGGGTGAGAAGCAGGGGGACAAATTTGATTTTAGCTGGAATTTCCTGGGTGGGATAAAAGCATCGATGCCAGCCTTAACCCAAGAGGAGACCTCGGATACACAGTCTTCGATAGGAAGATCGAAGACGTTGTTCCAGAGGACGTCGCAGAGGAAGTCTCTTTTCTTTTTTTTTTTTTAAATCATTTCACCCCAAGTAAGGCATTCCACTGCCACTATTGTGCTTGGGGCTACATAGGGGGAGGTAAATAGGAAGAGTGGTTAGATATAGGAGGTGTCAGAAGTGGGGTGATAGATAGTTGGGTGGGTGGGAAGTGTGTTTGAAAGAATGAAAGTTAGTTTGATAGGAGGCATCTATTGACCTTACATTTAAACTCCTGGAGATTGTATCCGTCGGGGAAGCAGTCATGTGGAAGAGAATTCCACAGTCGGGAAGTGCGAAAAAAGAAACTGTTGGAGTAGAAGTTGCGGTTGCATTTTATCGGTTTCACTGTAAAAGGGTGGGATTCAGTTGCTAATCTAGTATCTCGTGCAAATTCGAACCTAGGGGGCACCAGTGATCTAAGTTCATCAGAGCAGAAGCCGTGAAAGTATTTATAGAAGAGGCACAGGGAAGCCACGTTGCGCCAGTGAGAGAGAGACTGCAGGCTGTCTGCCAAGTTGGTATCGATCACATTACAGACCCTCCGCTGTACCTTGTCGAGAAGCCCGAGGAGAATAGCAGGAGCACCCGACCAGATATGGCAGTAGTATTCAATGCACAGGCGGATGGGAGATTTATATATGTGCAAGATGGATTCAGACAGAAAAAACTTCTGGGCCCTGCACAGAGACCGACTTTCATAGCAGCAGATTTAGCAATGGATTCAATATAGTCATTCCACTTGAGGTCCTCTGAAAGTGTGAGACCAAGGAGGCATAGTGTTTTACTCTCTGGGAGGCAAGTCTGGTCCATGCTAATGGGAGGTAGGTGCGATTGTCTATGATGGTTAATTGATAGTAGCTTTGTTTTAGAAGCATTAAAGCTTATGAGCCATTTCTTACCCCAGTCCACTACGGTTGGAGGTCCTTTTCAAGCTTGGCTGCAAGGTTAGCTATGACGCCTACACCAGATTTTTGTAGGAGGCGAGAGTAAACTGTGGTGTCATCGGTGTACATACCTACTTGGGATATTATGGAATCAGGAGATCATTAATGTATATCAGAAAGAGCATAGGACCTAGGATAGAGCCTTGAGGGACACCTGCGTTCGTATGGTAGTTCTGGGAGGCATGACCGTTTAATACCACCTTCATTGTGCGGTTAGAGAGGAATGACTGGATTAGTTCAAACAAATGCCCAGTTATACCATAGCTCCACAGTTTGCATAGAAGGCCAGCATGCTAAACTCTGTCGAACGCCTTAGATATATCCAATGCAACGGTTCGGGCTTCACCATTCCTGTCGAGTGCCTGATATATGTACTTGGTGATGGTCATTAGCATATCAGCAGTAGACCTGGTGAAGCGGAAACCATACTGCTTGTCCGAGAGGAGCCTGTGTGCTGTGAGATGCTGAACCACCTCAGCATTGATAATGGCTTTGAACACTTTGCCAAAGATCGGAAGAAGGCTAATAGGTCCGTAATTTGCGGGGTCCGAGGGTTCTCCAGTGTTTTTAAATACAGGAACTACAGAGGAAGATTTCCAACAGGCCGGAAAGCAGGAAGCAGATAGGCAGAAGTTGTAGAGCTTAGCAAGTACAGAGGAAAGTTCGGGGGCACATTTCTTTAAGACTATGATTGGGATTCCATTCCCTCTACTCGTTTTGTGAGGGTCAAGTTTTGAGATTATCTTAGAGACAAGCGAGGGTGTAATATGGACGTCATATTCAGTTGAGCATTAGTTCTAGGTGGGAAGTCGGGTGTAGAAACTCCAGACGAGTCCAGTTTCAAATTATTTGAGAATCTGCAGGCAAAGCAGTCAGCCTTCTCCGTTGGGGAGATGAGGACCTCAAATTTGTTTATTAGTGGGGGTATTGTGGACTTGCTCTTGTTAAGTACTCTTTTACAGAGTCACCAGTAGTCTTTAGTGCTGAACTTAGAGGATGCTATGCATTGCTTCATTCTGGCAGCAAATAACATCTTGGCTTCGTTAAGTATCTTTTTACACTTATTACGTGCTGAAGTGAAAAGGTGTCTGTTTTGGTCCGACGCATAGCTACGATAGAGTCGGAAGAAATGATTCCGGTGGGCAATGGCGGCTGAGCAAGCAGGCGAGAACCATCGATGCCAGCCTTAACCCAGGAGGAGACCTCAGATGCACATTCTTCGATGGGAAGACTTGAAAAATTCATGGTGTGGACACCAGCAGGGTCGGTGACAGAGTTCTCCAGCCACTTGGTGTGGTGGGCGTTAAAGTCACCAAACACGAATATATGGGCAAAGGGATGAGAAGAAATGGCTTTGTCAATATTGTCAGAGATACTGTCAAGTAATGAACAGTCAGAGGAGGAAGGGGAGCGGTAGAGAAAGAAGAGATAGCTAATCGAGCTTAGAAGTGAGAGGCGGAACCACATGAAAGAATGATCCGGGATTCAAGGGATGTCGCCCTAGCTAGAGGAAGGTGTTCACTGGCATACACACTAAGCCCATGCATATGAACATTGGAGTCTTTCCTGAAAAGGGGAAGGTAGCCAGGAACGTCAAACTCAGAAGAGGGGATAGAAGGATTAAGGTTAGTTTCACATAGGGCCAAGATATCAGGTGAGTTAGTGTGAAGGAATGAATCAACGCTGAGGAAGTTACTGTGGATACCATGTATGTTAGTGTAAGAGATGCAGAC
Source organism: Ascarosepion bandense (assembly GCA_037127315.1). NCBI lineage: Eukaryota > Metazoa > Mollusca > Cephalopoda > Sepiida > Sepiidae > Ascarosepion > Ascarosepion bandense. The sequence goes on along the minus strand of JBBBDQ010001627.1, from coordinate 2,111,241 downwards.
GGGTTTGGACATTTTCAGACTAGCTGATTTAGCTTTGCTATTATGTTTGCTTTTTTCCATAGTGATTCAGTTAAGGAGAGGTCTTAGAATAGAGTCAGTCGGTCACTTGTTTGCAGCATGTGAAAGATGGAGACTGGTGCGGCCTACAACATAATGTGGCCTCAGGGTTGCCCACCGAACGTTCATGCAATATAGATATTGGGGGGAAATTGGAAAAAATAAGTAGCCATGACCTGACCGGAAACCGAAAGAATATTTGTGTGAAGTTTGGTGAGAATCGGATAAAAATTGTGGATTTGTATAAAGGACATACAGGCAGACACACATACACAAACATCTTGCCTTTTATATATATATATATATATATATATATATAGATATGTACATATATAGAAATATAATTTTAAGGTGTGTTATATTTATAGGATAAAGTGCTCAATATATATATATATATATATATATATATATATAGAGAGAGAGAGAGAGAGAGAATATAAGAAGAATCTTTGATCACAGATTGAATGGAAGATTATAGTTAAATCTCAAACCCCAAATAGTGTCAGAAATAGATGGAATTTTAAATGAAAAAATTCAAATAATCAAATTTAAAAACACTAGCCAGCTATTAAACCAGAGGAATGAGCTCAGTTTTAAATGCTGTCATCAAAATAAATTTAAATTACCTCTTTAAATAGAATTTTAGTTTACCTCATTCGAATTCACCTGCAAACATACTATTATTTTGTGTTGGTTATTTTTTTTTAAAAATAGAATTGAATTTATTTTCAAGTTTATTACTTGTTTAGAAAATTGGGATTGATTTTATAAATCATGTTATATTCATCATTCATAAACAGATCCATATATCCCATGACTCATTAGAATAATAGGGGCACAACATGTACTGCAGCAGAAGTGTGTTCCTTTATGCATGACAGGCTGATGGAACCCAATCCTCTCCAGGCATTCAGAATTTTGAATTCAGAGTTTTTCCTTCTCTTAGGCTGGTTGCTACTCAATGCTATAAAACCCAGTCTGTCCTGCTATTTTACCTATAGCTTGGAGAAAAAGAGATGGTTTCATACCTTTCCCAAGAGTATTAGCATGTCAGTGAATGTAATGAATCTGAGTGGAATTTGAACTTGGCTTTCCAATTCCTTAATCTGAGCTGCTATACATTCCTCCACCATACCTCCTTTATAGTAAGACCTTTTAGTAATCGTTCTGCCCACTCTTTAGGTGGTACCAGCTATTGACTGCATATTTTCTCATTTTAGTTATTTTTATATTAAGTAAAAAAAATAATTTAGGTACTTTTTATTGGTATAAAATTTTTTTTTTCTTCATTGTGTGTATTATCTCCTTATATTCTCTTTCTATTGGCTTTTATATCTTTTCATCTCTTTCAGCTGTGAGTGTCAATGATAAATATGTTACATCCGGTGTCATAGACAGTTTGTACACAAACTGTGTGCATCTTACAGAATGTATCACACTGTTTTGAGTTTTCTTTACAATATATGGTGAAAGATATGTTTAATTTACAAGTTCTCAAGTGTGTCATCTTAATCATGGATGACAAATATGTCACAATTTGACATTATGCACAAAGAATATATATATTCCCAATATTTAAACAGTCACTTAAATAAATACTAATATACTTTCCATAAACAATATGATTATGTATATATTAACACTTTTGACTAAAATCAAAGTACCTGTGTACGTTGACTTAGATCAAAGTGTAGTAGCAAAATAAATATGTTGCATAAACATAATATAGTGTGATCTGAGCAGGCTGACAGAGAGAACAAACTCACTAAGCTTAGTATGCTAAACATTGTTCAGATATTTAATATGTAAGATTGAATATTTCATATGTATGTTCCGTATCTACTCACTTGTAGATTGGTATAACAAACTTCATTCGTCCTTGAGAATTGATGAAGTCAAATGCATGGGGAATTGCTTCTGGCCATCTAGCACGTATACAAAGATGCAACCACCTGGAGAAAAAAAAAAAAAGATCAAAATATCAACAATTTTTGATGCAAAACAAAGTTTATCTCAATCTAAGTTGATTTCTTCAAATTAATCTATTTATCTTATTGCTATTGTTTTGTCTTTCCAAGATTCATAAGAATTTGCCTATGCTAAATATCAATCAATATGATTTTTTGATAAAGTAGCATCATGCAAAATTTCTATTTACTTTTCAATGGCAACTTTAATTCCAGGCTTTTGAATCTCAAAAACCTTATCCTTCAGAATAAGGTTTATATTCTGGCAGAAAATTCCTACAGTAGGGGGCCACTTTCTAGTCAAAATTCACTCTCCTTTCAAAACACATACCATTTCACAATCAAATATGTAAATTAAATAAAATGTGAATTTTATTTGTTCCTAAAGTATACTAAGCTAATTTAAATTCTCATTTTACTTAGTAATATTTACGTCCCTTTTGTTCACTATTTTTGTAATTTTTGTTAAAATTTGCCTTCAACTGTATTCAGAATACATAAAAATAATTTTTTAGAATATGTTCTTTGTACAACTCAGAAGTGAACCAAAAATAATAAAAAAAATATCATTTAAGATTAAAAAATGTAGTTTGAAAATAACTAAAATTTTCTAATACTTTTTCTTTGTCAGTTGAAGTGTTTTTTGAACACAATATGAAATAGTTTGAGCCTTCAAAGACAAATGTCTGTTATTACTTGAGAGGCAGTCTGTAAAAATGCTACACAGAAGATAACATTAATATTAAATAAATTAATGCCAGTAAGAATAGCAATATGAGGGGTGTGTGAGAAAATTCTTGGTTTAACCAACTTCCCAAAATTTGAGTGTTAATTTTATCATTAAATGAAAATAATGCTCTTTTATTTTGTAAAGTGCCAATTTGCAGGTTCCTTGCACTTGTTTCAGATCATTGAACAATGTAAATACCAAGTGAGAAATTTTCAAGTATTGAACTGCAAGCTGTGATTAAGTTTCTGTTCTTATTATCTCTATAAAACTGCAAAATCTATGGCTGTATGATGCAAACATTGGGTGACATGTGCTTATCATACTCAATCATGAAGAGATGGTGCGCAAGCATCCAAAGATTTCAAAACCCAAGGTGCAGTACACTTTGGAAGGCTGTCAATTGGAATGGTGCCAATTTCTAAAATTGTTGAACATGACTTAATTTTGGCTGACTGTCCAAAAGAACTGCAGAGACAAATGTTTAAGTGTAAACAAGAAAAGACATCAATATTTCCAAGTTGATTTTATGATGTTTTACTGTTACTCTTTTAGAATGATTTGTCACTGTTAATGTAGCATGGTTACATCACTCTGATCTAGAGACCAAACAATAGTCCAGGCAGTGGTGGAACTTGGGTTCTCAACAGCTACAGAAATTCAAAATCCAAAAGTCAGCAGAAAAATGATATCACCGCGAGTTTTGGGGTTATATCATTTTGGAAAGTATTTTGACAGCCAAATTATAAACACTAAATACAATTCTTTCTATGTTGATTAAAGGAGATATTGAAAGAAAAAGGGTGAGAGAATCTTTAGAAAGATGCTCTCTTTTAACAGGAAAGTTTATCTGTGCACAGAGTTGGCAAGACAATGAATGTTTTGAATAATTTATAGTTTGACTACATAGATCATTCACTATGTTCATCAAATCTTATTTCATCTATTTTCTATTTCCAAACCTTAAAAGAAGTTTGTAAAGGTGGAAATTCTTAAATGAAACATTTTTGTTGGAAGAGTTAAAATAAACTTGAGAAACTATATACCAAGTGTGTTGAATTGCAATGAAAATGTGTGGAATAGTATATATAGTTCCTAATTCTACATTTTTTTCTTCTTGGTTTTGGGGTTATCTTCAGAAGCCTAAAACGAAATCACCTAATGGTAAAGGAAGTTAACATTAACTATTTTCTGCAAGTAGATTTCGCTAAATTCCAACCATGGAATAAATATTTTTAATAAATTATTGTATTTTATTCTTTATAGTGTATTTTAACTGAATATCTAGTAAGTGATAAAAACACTGGGGCTGTGGTAACAGCCAAAGAAATTTCTTGTAAGAAATTATGTTAAAAACATACAAACATTTTATTGTGTAATATTCTGCATGATTCTTTGTTCTAAGAAAATTTATCATATTAAGCACAGAACTAACAGCATTTCAAACAAAAAAGGGCTTTAGCAGAAATTGGGATAGGCTATTCTATTTTAAAACTCTACAACTTACTTGAATCGAACTTCACAGTTCCTTACAGAAAACATTTGGTATATTCTTTCCATATAGGAAATTTTTTGGATGCTAAATGATTCCTGAAAAAAAAAAAAAAGAAAAAAAAAGATTTTAAGCAAATTAATTTCTTAACTTCTGTTATTACTTTTATTCAGTTTTCTGGTCTGGTACTATTTTGTATTTTTTCCAGGTTTTCCACTTTCAAGTGAATGAAGTGAGGAAATAAGTTTTATTTATATTTATTTACAATAAAGAACTTTGTAGTTCTAGTAAGAGTTCACCCACTTCACACACACATATATATCATTGAATGATGTAACAGTCATAATTCTCAAGTCAAATTATTTAATTTTTAAGAGCTTATAATCTTAAAATAAGATTGGCTCTTTGCAAGCGTTTCTATACATGATTGTTATGAGTTTGAAAATTCTTAATGCAATTTTCTTAATATATTTTTGATATTTGATTTAGTGCAGTTGACGGAGGGAAAATTTTGCAATAAATATTTAACAGGATTTCCACTTTAGATGCAAATGTGTAAATAAAGATTAACTTGGGATAAAAGTAATGCATTAATTAGTAATATAGTATTTTTAAAGATATTTACCTGCAACAATAACTGGTTGAAGAGTTCTACTTTTTGTTGTGTTGAAAAATTATCAAGATCCTGTGCTGAGAATTGACCCAAATCATTGTCCTTTGCTGTAGACCAATTTTGGCTCAACTGATAAATTTCAGCAAGCAAATCGTTGTTAAAACTAAAAGTATGCAAAATTCAATTTATATAGGTTATATTTATGACATGATTAATCTAAAAAACTATGAAAAATATAATTTAATGACAGAAATAAATTGATAGGAATTTTATCTAAGTCTCATATTGAATACATTTTTCTTCTTTAAATTACTAGACCTTATATTTTTATAAGATTGTAGGAAAATATTTTAATTTGTATTTGTCAAAATAATCTAAAAATGCAATTACCATAGTATATAAAATTATTTTTCTGAGCTTATATGCTCATTGTTAACATGCAGAGCAAGTTGAACTGAGTGCTTTTGAGTCAATAACAAACAAAAGTCTTACAAGTTGCAGAATTTATTTTGACAAAAATATAAATGTTTAAGAAATGTCTCTTCTGGCAATAATTTGAAAGGATTTTCTAGCAATAATCTGCAAGGATTTTCTTCTGGCAATTATTTGCAAGGATCTTCTTTACAGCAGCAGCAACTGTAGTGTGATTGTTTAAACAAAATTAAAGATGGATAAAATTTTTAATGTAGAAACAACATTCTTTAAAATCTTTGTGTCATTTGAATATACTCATTCAGTCTAGAATATCACCAAAACTTTTGGCTGATCATCATCACTTCAGTTTGGGAGAAAGATGTTTTTAAAAAGGTTTAAACAAATCATAATACTCACACATAATATCTGTACAATCTTATGAAGGTAAATTTTTTGCTTGCTCACATTAAAACTTATCTTTGCTAATTTTATATTACACTTTATTGCCTATTACATCACTCTGATATAAACTCAAGTTGTTCATTGACATTATAACCAGTTGAATTATAATAATAATTGAACTTTATGAAAGCCCAATGAAATTCTTACATAATTTAAGTTGTTTCAGAAACTTTATAGTGCAAAGTATTTAATTACTAACATTTATTGAGCAATTGACAAAACAGCTTTAAACATCTGATGTCAATTGCATCTTCTCATAAAATCAATGCATGTGCATAAACAGTCAAATAAAAATATTGCAGATTTAGGAAAATGAAGAGAATTGACTTTTGCTAATTCTTCAATAACATTAAAATATTGAATTTCTAATTAAATTATGTATTATTCATTAGATGCTTGAAAAATTATGGAACACTAAAAACATGTATTAGTTGTGTGCAAAAGTTTCCAGTGGAAAATAAAAAAGAAGTTTTTCAACTGTGTATTCAATTTACTGCATAAGTATTTGCAAATTTTACTCACAGCAAACACAAAATAGTTATAAAATTATGAATAAAAAAAATCATTGAAATTAAAATATAACAAAATATTTCACTTGTACTGATAAAATCAATGAGTTTGTCTTTTGTGGCTTTTATTCATTTTACAATGTAAAAAGGGAAATACTTACTGCAGATTGACTGGAGGCATTCCAGGGGAAAAGAGCCATGCATCCCAATCAACAGTGTTGAGTTTTTCTTCCTTAGAACAAAAAGAAAAATGCATTATGATAGTTAAAAAAAAACTAAAACAAACACACTCACATATATATAAGGGGCAAAGGGTCTATTTATGCACTGCGTGACTTAAATTTTTTTCTAAGTTAAATAATTCTGTGTAATACAAAATTATTTATCATTTTTCACTAATCCCTTTGTACTTGAACTTTTTTTGTATTTCCATTTTCCCCATTTATGTTAATTGTTACAAGTGATATTTTGGGAATGTAAATAGAAAAAATGCTTGCTGTTTAGCGAGAAAAGATGCACATAAAAGCAATGAATTTGCTAGCCTTTTTTTTATGGATCATGAGAGACAGAGCAATAATAGTGAGTGGGTGAAAGAGAAAGGCAGTCATCAAAAAGAAGAAATTCTTTTGCTTTCATTAGAAAAGGCTGTGATTTTAGCCTTCCTTGTTTTATTATTCCCTTCAAGCTTGGTGAATGAAAAAGAAAGACAGAATAATAGAGAAGGGTCACAGAGAAAAAGACACCAAATTGCAGAAATTCTTCGGCTTACTTTCCAGTCGTATTAAATCAACAGACACTCTCTACTGAAGTGATGATGTTTTTATTACATGCAACTGAAATCAAAAACTTGCCTATATAAGGAACATCTGACAACATTAATGTCACACCAAAAGTTCTATTCTTTAATGACTTGTAAAAAGTTTTAACACATCTTGACCTCTTCTTAAGACCTGGATTCAATCAAGTGACCATTAAGTAAAAAATATTTGACCAGTCTGTGAAGCAAAAAAGACCAAACAGCAAAGCCTATGTTCTCATCAATTTAAATGCTTTAAGATAAAATTTTAAATATTCAAAATTATTCTTTTTTTTTTTTTTTTAAACTAGAGTTCATATTGCAATATTTGAAGCCAATGATTTTCTATAGCACTCTGTATAGTTCCCATATTGTATTCATTTCTATGCTTGGCTGGGTGAGGAGATTTTTGTAGCCTAGCATGTGCACTGATTCCTTAAGTTTACATAATTATGGTGTTCTCTATCATTTATTTCAACTTCATCCCATAGGGGTTGGTGATCCCCTTTCTTCCTCCATATGTGGCCAGTTACACCTTATTTTTCTATCTTCCCTTGTGTTATGACCTGTGTGTGTGTGTGTGTGTGTGTGTGTGTGTGTGTGTGTGTGTGTGTGTATATATATATATATATATATATTTTATATATTTTAAATCCAAAAAGATGATCAGATAGGATTGATTTTTTTGGATTTACCTAATTAATATTAATTTCATTAATATTAAAAGGTGGAGAGCTCGATGAAAATATTACATTCTATTTACAGTGACAAATATAAAAAAATAAAACAAAAATTTTGATATTTAAATCCGTTGGATAGCCATTTCTACAAGGAAATCCTCACTTCTTCAGCAATGGGAAAATTTTATTTACTCAAATTCAAATGTGTTAAAAGATTTTATACCAGTAGAAGTAATATAGCGAGTAAATCTTCTCTTATTTATTCTTTTCTGGTAGTAGTAGGATTCCATTATAGTGAAAGATAATTGTATACCGTTCAGGGAAAATAGCCCACTATAATTCATAAAGTGATTATAAAATCAAGAAAGGCAATTTGAGTATAAAATAACATTTATATATATACATTTCAATTTATGTTTTACAATTAAAATAATGCTTGAATATAAGTCCAATGAGGTTAAATTGTTCATGACAAATAATGATGAGCTGAAAGAGATTAAAGGCTTAGGAGTGTGGAAGGGTCTTGGAGATGTTCATTTTGAAGTTGCAGTTTCTCAGGTCAGTAAGTCAGTAAGTACTTTGAGGAATGTTTTTGAAGAGGTCAATAGGTACTTTTGAGACAGGGAAGGGAAGAGGTCAGCATAGTAAGTCAAGGGGAGGCACTGATAACTCCATCCTATCACTGTGTCTCCTCAGGTCTCTGCCCGGTCTGTCTGTCTGGGTGCCTCTGTCTTGGCTTTTATATCTGCCTTTTGGATCAGAAGCCCCTTTGGAATTTCCTACTTGAATTTGATTCTGGGCTTCCCATTGGCTGTGAAATAAAATGAAATGGTAATTTGATAATTGATTAATTTTTATTTTTCAACATCTGCACAAACCTGGATGCACACAATGAGTTTTATTCATTTGCCTTTTTGTTGTGAGAGAGCCAACATTTGGTTCTCGCTTTTGCTTGGTTGGTATCACCACAGTAAAAAAAAAATAATTCATATACAGGAAAATAAAATGGGGTGGGATTAACAATTTTTGAATGTAAAGAAGTAAGAAGGGGAAAGCAGACAGATACCTATGTCTCATAATAGAAGACATACCCTTCCCCCCCATACAAGAGTTAAGAGTTTAAAAGTTAAAATTTAGCCATGTCAGAGGGATAGAAGTGGTAGTGATAGGGGGAACAGAAAGGAAAAATGGAGGAAGGGTTGTTGACTGGGAAGTAAGCCATGAAAAGATTTTTTCATAGAAACAAAAGAAAATCTCTAACATCAATGTTGAGGAAAAAAAAAAAACAATTAAAACAATTTACCAAAGATATTTTAGTTTAAATAAATAATGACTGGGACAAATGCTATAGAAAAATTTGGACATACAAATTTAAAAATAAAACTTAAATTTAAATTTAAAATTATTAAATTCAAAGGTAGATCTCAAAAGAATCCATTTCTATTAATATAAGTACACACTCACACATTTCTATTAATACAAGTACACACACATTCACGAACATAATTTACTTAAATATCTAAAGGATATTCAAAATTCACAAGTTAAATTTAATTTTAATTATTTTTAAAATTCAAGAAACTAAATTTATGGCAGCTTAGTTTGAAAGGAACCAAATTATTATATATGTTTTATAAGGCTCTGCTAAAAATTAACCAAAATTAATCTTTTTGTCTAAATTAAAAGGTAATATAGATTTAGCATTAAAATTAAAAAAAATATAAATAAATAAATTTTATTTTAAGATGGGTTTATAGTGGGTTATCCATAGTGATGTGTATGTGTCTGATGTAATTTTGATGTGATTAGTTTGATTTGGCCTTGCTCTGTCTTTGGTACTGGTCAGTTATTAAGTGGATTGGTGAACAGTGAAGAAAAGATGAGACAGAAAGAGAGGCTATGCTGCTTGACATTGTCAAGGAACTTGTTAATTATGCTGTATTTTCTCTACTGCTACCTTCTTCTTTTCTTGTCCTTTTATTTCTTTTTAGTTTTCTGGGATTCCAAACAGGTCATTTGGGAATTCACACCAGGATATAATTCTGGGCTTCCAATTGGATGACAAACATTGGCTTGAGAAAAGGGTCCATAAAAGGAATTTGATCTTTATTTTTTTTATATAATTAAAGATTATTTGAATTATTGTTTTTCTTTTTTTTATGTTTCCTAGTTTGCTATTTGCTTAAAAACCTCTTCACAATGAGTTTTGTGTGTAAAGTTTGTACATTCCAGAATTTTTTTTCCTTTTTTTTTTATTAACAAAATCAATGAGTCAGATTTGAATTCTAAATGTTGAATTTTTGTTTACTACATAATCTTTTTTTTGTTAGTAGTAAAAATATGTGTTGTGTTTTTTCCATTTAATTGTTCTACCAGCTTTTGTTTTAGTTATTTGTTTTTCATCATGAGCTCTATCAAGATGAGATTGGGGATAGTTCAATTCCTGATTTCTTTCAACAGAATCTCTTGACGTTTTATTTTTAGAAATATGTGCTGGTTTTAGTCTGGAAACATTATTTTTCAGATATTTTTATCGTAAAATATTTGTTTTGATGGCTTATTACTTAAAATGGGCCTGTGTATGGCATTTCTAAATGTTTTTGTGCTCTGTCCGTTCTCAGCCAAATATATTTACAGTTTTGTAAATCTTTAGGAATATATGACTTAGGTGTAGAGTGCAAATGGCTGCTGGAAAAATTTTCCATGTCAAATTTTTGCATTTCTTCAGATAAAGTCTTGATGTGAGAGTTTGTTAATTATATCTTTATCTTTAGTAGAATAGATTAAGAATCGTGTAACTTGAGCTTGACTTTCCATTAATGCAGTGAACAGGGAATAGTTGGATTCATTAGGTGTTATCCTGATTCCGAGAAGCACAATGGGAAGAGCTGACAGCCAGGATTCTTTTTTTGTTATTATTGCTGTCTTCAGAGTTCTATGTGCTCTTTCTACTAAACCGTTTGTTTGTGGGTGATATGCTGTTGTTCTCAGTCGGTGAAAACCAATTATTTTAGATAATTCTGTGAACAATTCAGATTCAAATTGACTTCCTCTGTCTGTTACAACGTGGAGTGGAACATCAAATCTAGAGATCCATATGTCTACGAAAGCTATTGATAGTGATTTCGCTATGATTTCTGACAGTGGGCATGCTTCAATTCATCTGATGTTCCTATCAATACATGTTAAAATATAATGATAGGGTGAAAAATAAGGATCAGTAGGGTTCTTTACTGGCGTTAAGAGCCCAGCAATATCAATATGCACCGTCTGAAAGCGGCTGGAGGGCAATTCAAACGTTTGAACTTTATTTTTTGTATGTACTGTTATTTTTGCTTGCTGGCACTCTTGGCATTCCTTACACCATGTTTTTATCGACTTGTCCATTCCAAGCCAGTAATATCTTGCTTTTATGAGTTTTAGAGAGGCTGATGTACCAGGATGTGATAAATTATGTAGACTGTCAAATACCGATTTTCTTGGAAAAGTTAATGACACATCACATAAGACTATTTTTGTTTACAGTATAAGGTTTCAGAAGTTTAGATGTTAGTATTTTGATGTGTTACTATTTCTTGTAGGTCACAAACATCAATATTGATTGCATTTGCTGGTTGTGACAATACAATAGGATAGGATAAGATAGTTTGTTTAACCAGCATATCGACCTTTGTTGGGTCATTTAATGCTGAAAAAAAAATTTTTTTTTTGGATATGGTTTGCTTTCTAAAGTTGTTGTACTCCTGAGTTGTTATGCACCTTTAGGCTGTTTTACACAACAAGATTGTTATATGCATCAAAGTTATTTTACATGTCAAGTTGTTGTGCTCATCAAGGTAGTTATGCCAAAGTTGTATTATAGTTGCTATATTAGAGTTACTACATTTGAATGGTACCTTGGTGGAATAGTCAGAGTTGAGATGAGATATTATATTTTAGTGTAAAATCCTGTCTCTTTCAAGAAAGCAGGAACATCATCTGCATGGGTATTCTCAAAAATGTCTTTCATATTATTAGTTTTAAGGTAATGCTTTCTGGCGATGACAAGAGCTTGACATTCCACCAGTATGTGTTTGACTGTGTAAGTTGTCTGGCATGTTAAGCATTGTGGTGGTTGTCTTTATTTAAATATAAATGAGTGAGTGAAGTTTGTTTGACCGATGTGTAATCTAGATATTACCACTTGTTCTCTTTTTGATTTTCTGGAAGCAGGCTTCCACTCGCCTAAAGTTGGCTTGATTTGGAAGAGCTTGTTACTCATGTTATTGTTCCAACATTGTTGCCATTTTTCATAGAGTAGCTTTTTTATTTAGGATTTCAAATCAGCATGTGATATTTTGATACCCTTATCCATTTTTAGTTTTAATGAGGATTTTGCTGCCTTGTCTGCCTGGTTTCCTTTTTTTATTCTAATGTGACTAGGAATCCAGCAAATGACAATATTTTTGTTTGAAGTGTGAAGCTTTCGTAGGAGGTTCTCTATTAATGGGTTCTCTAGTTTTTTATTTTTTAATGAAGATATTACTGACAGTGAGACCAAGATTATAAAATTTCTATTTTTGGTTTTTAACATAATGCCTATTGCCATCTCAATGGCTGTGGCTTCTGCAGTGTATATTGATGCTTCATTTGGCAGGCTCTTTTGGATTGTTGTATGATTTGTCACTGCTGCACTGCCAGTTTTACCTTTGTCTTTTGATCCATCAGTATAAATTTCTATGTAATTTTGGTGTGTTTCTTTTATTTCAGTAAGCTTTTCGATGTAGGTAATGGGATGAGTTTTTGATTTAAGTAATTTTTTTAAGTTTGTTATTATGTTTGATTTGTTGTTTTTGTATTTTATTGATTGGTATATTGCTTTTTTGTATGATTTCTTTCATCCGTAGTCAAAATGGTTTGATTTTGTTTGGATTTTGGTTGAACTTCTGTTCATAATTTGGTGTTAGTGAGCAGTTGTAGGCCGGGTTTGCCGGTTTCGAGGAAAGTTTAAGGTAGTATAAGGATGCAAGTCTTTCACTTCTCAGATGCAGTGGTTCCATGTTGGCTTCCACATACAGACTTTCAATTGGTGAGGTAGGAAAAGCTCTGAGCACTTGTCTAAGTCCTTCATGGTGTATCGTGTTTAGCGTCTTTAAGTAGGATTTGCGGGCTGATTGGTATATTATACAGCTGTAGTCTAATTTTGATAAAACTAATGTTTTGTAGAGTTTTAGTAATGTTTCTTTGTTTACTCCCCATTGTGTGTGAGCTATTGTGCATATTAATTGTAGTGCTTTGAAACATTTTGTTTTTAAGTACTTTATGTGAGGAACGAAAATCAATTTAGAGTCGAGAATCATTCTTTGGAATTTATGTTGTTGTACTATTTCTATTTTTTCATTATCTAATTTTAGTTCTGGATCATTGTGTAGTTTTTTTATGGCAAAAATGTATGTCTTTGGTTTTCATTTTTGATATTCTCAATCCATTTTTGGTTGTCCATCTGTTTATTTGGTTCAGACATTGCTGCAGTTGTCTTTCGGCTGTGTGTAGGTTTTTTGATCTACAGTATCTGGTGAAGTCATCTAGATAGAGGGAGCAGTCAGTTCTGGGATTTATCTGTTGACTATGTTGTTAATTTTTATTATAAATAGTGTTGGAGAGATTATACTTCTTTGTGGAACTCCTTCCTCTTGCTTATGGTGGTTGGATTGTGTAAGTTCTATTTGCACTTGGAAGGTTCTGTCTTTTAGGAATTAATTCACAAAGATTGGTAGTCTGCATCTTATTTCCATTTCATTTTATTTCATACTTCCATGTTTGGTCGAATGCTTTTTCTAAATCAAAAAATATGGCAATGAGGTGTTGCTTATTTAGATTTGCTTCCCTATTGACGGTTTCTAGCCTAATTATATGATCTGTTATGCTTTTTCCTTTTTGGTATCCACCTTGGAATTTTGAGATGAGTTTTCCTTTTTCTGAGAACCAGTTTAGTCTTGTATTGATCATCCTTTCCATAATTTTACAAAGACAACAGGTTAATTATATTGGTCCGTAGTTTAGAGTTTATCATCTTCCTTGCTCTGTTTAAGAATAGGGATGATAATTGAATGTTTCCATATTTTGGGGAATTTTCCGTTTATCCAGATTTTGTTGAATACGTTTAGAAGGTAATTTAGGGACTCTTGTGGCAATTGCTTTATAAATATGTTATGTATTTTGTCTGGACTTATTCCTGTGTTTTGAGATTTTTCAATAGCTTTTTGTAGCTCTGAGAAAAAGAATAGGTCATTGTAGTCTTCAGTGCTTTTGGATGTAAAGTTTAATTCATGGCTTTCTTCTATTTGTGTTTTTTGAAACTTTAGTATTCACTTGTTTTTGAGTTTCTTACAAAAGTTTCAGCTAGTAGATTTGCTATTTCTTGTTTGCTGGTTGCCTTACTGTTGTTTAACTTGGTGTTTTATTAGTGAAGTTTCATTTTTTCCGAATATTTTTCTAATCATATCCCATACTTTTTTTGTTTTTGAGTGAGTGTTAATGCTGTAAACATACTCTTTCCAGCATTCTCTTTTGGGTTCTTTTATTGTTGTTCTATTGCTTTGAGTCGTTTTAATTCGTTTAGATTTTGAGTAGTGGGATTTTTATTAAATTTTTGCAGTGCTGCTTTTCTATGTTTAATTGCTTCTTGGCAGTTTTTGTTAAACCATGGCTTGTTTCTCTTGTAGATGCTATGTTTTTTTGGATGTATTCTGTTGCTATTGTTCTTAATGTATTAGTAAAATGCTTAATTGAGTTTTCTATTCCTTCCGTCTTAATGAGTAGTTGTTTACATTTTTCTTTAAATCCTCCCCAGTTTGCGTTTTTTAGGCTCTATCTGGCAAGGTTTATTTTACCGATGTAGTTGGGTTGCTGGTTATTTATTGTAATTGAGCTTTGTTTTTCGGGAATTAGACTTTCAAGAATAATGGGGAAGTGATCACTTCCGTAGGTGTCATCAAATGTAGACCAGGAAAAGTCCATAAAGATAGATGGGTCACTTAAGTCAATAGCCGAGTATTTGCCTGAATATGGACACATATATGTAGGGGCATGGGTGTTGAATATGCAGAGATTGTGTTTGAGTATGAGTTTTTTCAAGTCTCTGCCCTTTCGGTTGATGTTTTTGCAACCCCATATAGGGTTGTGGCTATTGAAATCTCGAAGCAACATGAAAGGTGATGGTTGATTATATTTTGCATTTTGTTTTCATTCATTTTCTTTCGTTTGGCGGAATATAGATAGAACATATGTTTATTTGTTTGCGTAATGTTATGTTTACAGCTGTTGCTTGTAAATTTGTTTTGAGCTTTATATGGCTATGTGGTATATCATTTTGTACTAATATGGATGTGCCACCAGATGAACGGAGGTCAGTATTTTTAATTTGATTGTATTGTTGGTACTTCCTGATGTTTTTTTTTTTGTTGTCTTTGAGGAAGGTTTCTTGTAAACAAATAATAGAAGGGTTTAAATTTGCTATTAGTAGATGTAGCTCATTAATGTTAGCATTAATTCCCCTACAGTTCTATTGTTTAATTTTATGTGAGTCTCTTAATATTTACATTTGGTTGTTACATGTTTGTTGATTTAACTGAGTTTTTTTTTTTTTTATGTATAACAAAACAACTGTAGAGTTGTTTTGAAAGTCCATACTTTCAGGTCTTTCTTTGTCTTTTTCTGTTTTGGGTTTATCTTTGTGGTTTTTGGATTTAGTTTTTGGTTCTTGTGTTTTTCGGCTTGTTTTTACATTTAGACTTGTTATTTTTCGGTTTTTGCTTTCCTGTTCTGTTTCTAATTTATCAGTAACTGTTTTCGCAGTTATTTGCTTTTAATCTAGGAAGAGCTTGGGATCTTTCAGGTTTTGGATTGTGAGGTTGCGTGGTTTTATGGGCAACTGTTTCTAGATTTTTTGGTAAGTTTTTGATTTTCATTTATTTTGGCATCAGTGTTGATAGGTTGTTCCTTGTTAATTTGATTATTAGAGTTTGTTCTGAGTTCCATAAAGAGGGTTTTAAGTTCGTCATGTACGTTTTTTAGTTCCCTCATGAAATTCAGAGTTTGGGAAGAATAGTCTGGAAGGTTGTCAGTATGTATTTTATTTGCTTTTTGAGCTACCATTGCATATATATCTCTTTGGTAACTTGTCACCTCCTTTCTGGCTTCTTGAAATGTAATATATTTAGTTGTTATGATATCTTTCTCTTCTTTGTAAGTTTGGCAATTTTTGGAATGTGAATGGTGGTTCTCTTGGCAGTTTGAGCAAAAGGCTTTGTTTGGACAACTTTCCTCTTGATAGTTTGGATTTATTTAGCTACAGTTTCCACATGTTTGTTCCCTTCAGCATTGGTCTTTGTGATGACCGAATCTCTGGCATTTGTAGCACTGTAACAGGTTTGGAATATATGTTGGGAAATGCCAGGGGGAAAATCCATACGCCCGGGCACTTCAGGGCTACAGAATTGATATACTTGGACATGATGTAAGACTCAGGAACCTGTGGTCTCTATTTTCCTATCCAAGTAACAAAATAGGAAGGGTCGAGGGGATACAGCAATGTTTGTCTTATAGTCACCATAGTCAATTGACCCTACAGCCACTGCTACTAAATCAGTTTATTATCTGATGTGGAGAGCATGAGCATATTTTCGTGTTTAGTAAGTCTGATTTAGTGCATGATGTGACCAGCTGATTGATTGGATTGGGCCTATCCGACTGTCCGTCTAGTCCAGATAAGGGCTGAAGTGGAGTGTTGCAGAACCACGACCGCTAACTCCGGGTCGTGATTGCTCAGTCACCAGGATCCCATCTCCAGGACATTATGGGTCGTCACCCATGGCCAACAGGTGGCCCCATCAAGGGGCTTTTACCCTCTGCAGAGGTGCAATCAGCGTATTCTGAAGTCCTGCCAACAGGGTTGGTGGTCGTGATAAGCATTTGGCTACAATATTTTGTGAGCCTTTTATGTAGGATATGTCATGAACGTATTCACTAATGAAACTGAGGTGTCGTTGTTTGTCAAACTTTAATGGAGACTGGCTTTTAAAAGCACTGAAAAGTGGTTTATGGTCAGTCATTAATAACACATTTCTTCATTCTACGAGGTGTTTAAAATGTAATACTGCTAGGTATGCAGCTAATAATTCCTTGTCAAATGTGGAATATTTTTGTTGGGTTTGTAACAATTTTTTGAAAAGAACCCAATAGGGGTGGGTTGGTTATCAATCATTTGATGAAGAGCTGCTCCTACGGCATAATTTAAACTGTCACTAGCTGATAATAGCTTTTGAGTTGGGAAAAGCTACATCTGTTAAACAGCTCTTTATGTTTTTAAAAGATTCAATCTCTTCCTTAGTAAGCATTATTGTCTTAGATTTTTGTTCGAGACGCATTCACTCTGTCAGTAGTAATATTATGTTGCTGAAATTTGGTACAAGTTTTCTATAAAAATTCGCCATTTTGATAACTCTGTGTAAGGATTTAGAATCATTTGGTTAGGGAAATTGCGTAAGTTCATTTGGTTTCTTTGTACTGGGTTTAAGTCCATCAGCTGAGATGTGAAATCCTAGAAATTCGAGCTCAGTAACAACAAATGTACATTTTGAAAAAGATTTTAAAATAATACTGAGTTTTTGTAGTACTTCTTCGAGATGTTTGTAATGGCTAGAAAATCATCCAAGAAAATAAGAATATCATCAATGTAAGTGAATGTACATTCGAGGTCACGAAAAATACTGTCCATCATCCTTTGGAAGGTACTGGATGCATTTCGCAAAACGAAAGGCATATAATTGTACTCGTATAATCCAAATAGTGTGGTTTTCACTGTTTTACATATGTCATTGGAGTGTACTGGTATTTGGTGATATGCTGATGACAGGTCGATTTTTGAGAATACTTTTTTGTTGTGCAATTTAGATGACAGTGAATTTATGTTTGGTATTGGATAGCGATCAGGTTTTATTGCTGCATTTAGAAACCTGTACTCACCCATGGGTCTGTGAGTACCGTTGGGTTTAGGTACCATATGTAGGGCTGCACACCATTCCGATTTTGAAGGGGAATTTATTCTAGTTTTCTGAAGTTTACAGAATTCTTTCATCGCTATTTTGTATTTTTGGGGTGATAACTGTCGAGTTTTTGAGAAGGAAGGAGTATTACTTCCAGTTTCAATTCTGTGAAATACCTTGGGTTTGATAGCATTGCTATTTTGATGTGGAGAGATTATATTTGGATATTTCTTTATATTTGACTTTTATGTCTGTAGGATTGTCTGAATAAATATTAATGTTCATTATCATCGAAGATGGTTGTGCTTTAGATTGTCTATTTGTTGTCATATCTATTAGTTTACCATTAGTACAATCAACCAATAGTTCAAAGTGGCTCAAAAAGTCATAACCTAGGATAGGTTTGGTCATTTCTGCAACAAGAAAGGTCCAAGTAAAGTCTCTTCTGAGGTTATTTAGTACTAATGTGTGATTACTGCTTGGCCAGAACATTCTATTTTTATTCCGTTAGCTGCTACAATAGAGATGTTGGTTGGGTGAATGATGGCACCGTTTAGATATTGTTTTGGTATAAGTGATATAGCTGCTCCTGTGTCTGCAACAAAATTTACTTTGTTAGCTCCTAACCATGTGGCTACTTCAAGAAGTGGCGAATATGCGGAAACTATCATATTACGGCGAACTAGTTTTCTGGGTTTATATTCGATAACGGTGAATTGGGTTTTGAAGTGGGTTCTATTTGTACATTTTTCTTTTTACGCCATTTGCACCAGGGTTTGCAAAGCTTTGCATATTCAGCAAAGTAAATATGTGCGCGACAGATTTTGGGCTTTTGATCTCTGTGAAACGGAAAGATACTAGGTGAACATTCCTTTGTTGTGTTTTGGTATCTTTGCGGTGGTTGTTGATGTCGTCAATGGATTTCTCCGGTCACTTGCTGAATAAGTGTTTCTTGTTTGTTAAAATATAGAAGAAGATCATTGGACATTTTTCTAGCCAGTCTATTTCCTGATCTGTTTGCGCGACTATAACTGGCTTTATGGAAAGATAAATTTATGTCAGACAATGTTTTCATTTGAGCCTATACGACTTGCTAACGACATCAGTTTGTTTAAATAAATCAATATTCCTGAAGATGACATCAGTTTGTTGAACATCTCTGGTTTTGATTTTTCATATGCACTGATTACAGCTTCCTTTAAGGTATCATAATCTTTTGAATGTAATATATTCATTGTTATTCTTCCTACTATTTCTGGAGGAAGAGCTGCCAAAGCGTGGTAGAATTTTTGTGTTGCTTGTTTTATGTTTGTGATGTTGAACTGCGCTTTTATCGCAAACCAGGCGAATACGTTAGACTCAATAAACACGGGTGCTTTGATTATCACCGCTTGTATGGATGGGTCCTGGTTGATGATCATTTGTTGTGTCGTTTCTTTTTTCTGCCATTGTTCTTGTGGTTGAAGTTTTTTTTTGGACGTCGGGGTTTGACAATTTATAGTGGGGTGTGTACTCTTTGGATGTCTGGAGTCACCAGTTTATAGAGGGTTATCCGTTATAGTGATGTGTATGCGTGTGTTGAAACAGATTAGTTTGATTTGGCCTTGTTTGCAGATAGCCCACTATAAGAGGAGTATAAAACAAGAAAATTAAATTGTATATAGAAACAACACATATATATATATATATATATATCAATTGAGGTTTTTACAAATAAAAGTAATGTCTTTTGGTTGGTAGAAGGTTGTTGAAAATGTTCATAGTAGTAATTGTTGAAAGAGTATATGTGTATGTATGTGTGAGCGGTTGTTTGTTAAGAGTGTCTTTGAAGTCTTTGCTCAGGTGAACAGCGAAGAAAAGAAAATGAGAAAGAGAGGCTATAATAAGTCAAGAGACATGTTAATTAAGCTCTTATTTTCTCTGTTGCGACCATCTTGTCCTGTCCTTTTATTTCATTTTTCAAACAGGTCATTTGGGAATTCACACCAGGATATAATTTTAGGCTTCCCATTGGATGACAAAAAAACTTCCCTTATGTTTCATATTTGCCAAAAAACCTTTTCACACCGTGGTGTGATATTTTGTGAGTTTTGTGTGTAAAGTTTGTACATTCTAGAAAATTTGTTTTTATTATTTTTTTTTTCTAAGAAAATCAATGAGTCAGATTTTAATTTTAAATGTTGAATTTGTTTTGTTGACTACAGGTCCAACAAAGTTCTATATATATATATATATATATACACACACACACATATACACACATACATATACACACAAAATTATAAACCCATATACATATACACATATCTACACCCATACACACACATATCCACATATATATACTATAAATACATACCCATATACATACACACACACACATCTATCTATATATATATATATATATATATATATATATATATATACACACACACACACACACACACATGTATGAACGCACAAATCCTTACAAAAGTACATACACATGTATATAAATGCACCCACTCATTACAATTATAACATAATCATTACTATAATCATAGGCATTCTTTTTCCAACCCCAATTAAAATTATCAAACAGCCCTTTCCAAAAGATTGTGGAAAATGAAGGAAGAAGGACTAAACCCCATAGTTAGTTGGAAACTGATAGGCTCAGCCTGTACTCCCAGAAACTTCCATAATAGGTGCAATCTATGTTTAGGGTAAAAAATAAAAATATTAAAGTACCCAAATCAACACCTACTTTTAAATTTATGTAAAGAATTCTTAAGCACATGCTGCCATAAGTTGAAATTTGTGAATTTTAAAACTTAAGATTTAAGTTTGAAATTTAATCTATGAATTTAGTAAATTAAAGGATTTTTTTAAGCTAGTTAATTTAGACCCCACTACTAAATACTAATTTCCAGCCTTCCCTCTTCCTTTTCCTATCTAAATATCTATTTAACATGTAAGAACCTGTTGACCAACTCTTTAGCCCTTATTTTTCCTGCACCTTTATAATATTTTGCTTTGTTTTTGCGACGAATCTTATTTCCATTTTTGCTTCTCCATGACGCTATTACTCATAAAACTTCCCTGTGCCTTGTTATAATTGTAAAGGGTGGGTGTGTTTATATATAAGTGTATGTACTTTTGTAAGGATTTGTGTGTTTCTACATGTGTATATGTATATATATGGGCATGTATTTATATGTATGTATATGGGTGTGGATGTGTATATGTATATTGGTTCATAATTGTATATGTGTGTGTGTATATATATATATGTATGTATCTATGTATATATATATATATAGAACTTTGTTGAACCCACTTTAAAATAAAATAAAATTTATATTTTTTTAATTTTAATTTCTAAATCTATATTACTTTTTAATTTACACAAAAAGATTAATTTTGGTTAAGTTAGATTCCTACAGAATATATATAATAATTCAGTTCCTTTCAAACTAAGCTGCCATAAAAATTTAAATTAAATTTAACTTGTGAATTTTGAATATCCTTTATGTGTGTGTGTGTGTGTATGTACTTGTATTAATAGAAATGGATTCTTTTGAGATCTACCTTTGAATTTAATAATTTTAATGTTAAATTTAAATTTAAGATTTATTTTTAAATTTGTATGTCCAAATTTTTCTATGACATTTATTCCAGTCATGATTTATTTAAACTAAAATCTCTTTGGTAAATTTTGTAATCATTTTTTTTTTCAACATTGATGTTAGCAGTTTTCTTTTGTTTCTATGCAAAAATTTTTTCATTGCTTACTTCCCAGTCAACAACCCTTCCCCCATTTTTCCTTTCTGTTCCCCCTACCACTTCTATCCCTCTGACATGGCTAAATTTTAACTTTTAAACTCTTGACTCTTGTATGGGGGAAGGGTATGTCTTCTATTATGAGACATAGGTATCTGTCTGCTTACCTTCTTACTTCTTTACATTCAAAAATTGTTAATCCCACCCCATTTTATTTTCCTGTGAATGAATGATTTTTTTTTACTTCTACCGGTATAAAATCTTTTAACACAATTGAATTTGAGTAGATAAAATTTTTGTTTCCCTTTGCTGAAGAAGCGAGGATTTCCTCATAGAAATGGCTATCCAATGGATTTAAATATCGAAATTTTTGTTTTGTTTTATGTATAAGGAAGTGTATACATATATTCGTGAATACTCATCACAGATTTACGAGTGTGTGAACACAATAATTGTACATGGATATAAAGAGATAAATGTAGGTATGAAGAACACATTTATGAGCATATATACGTGTGGATGTGAAGATGTATAGAAGTATGAAAATATAGGTGTAATTTGGGAGTATGTGTGAGAATTACTAGCAATTATGTATATAACACTATTTATATGCATGGAAATCCCTTCTTTATGAAATGTATATGTGGGAGTATACTAACGCAAGGATCCATATGTAGATGGGGGGGGGGAGTAGGTCGTAAGTATATATAAGCATAAACAAAGTCACATTTGTAAGTATATGAGGGAATGTACACATATGTATATATGGATAGAAGTTAGTATAAATGGGTGGGTTAGTTTATGGAGTCACCCAAACATCAGTATCCATGGAATTAGATGTTTCTTCAGAGGTCAACCTCTTCACAAGGTCTGAACACTCCCAGCCAGATCTGACACCAATGCCAAAGTCCTGACTCTTTTCTTCTTTCTCTTTTCTGTCTTCTTATTTTTATTTTTGTTTTTATATTTTTTATCCTTCTCTTTTGTTAAAGAAATTGCTTATTTTGGCAAAATTTTTTGTACCAAATGGAAGGAATATTGTGTGGTCTGATGAAATGAGCTAATAGAAATTAATTATAATTTAAAACCAATTTAAATGACGTGTTGAGTTTTTTTTTTTATAAATATCATATTGCTCTGGATAACATCCATTTGTCTCTCTATATAGATATAACACTTAATATTTTATATTAAGTTAATCTTGTTGGATTATCCTCACCATTTATGAATATCTATTATGTTTAATCATGAGCTGTTCTAAATATCGTATTTTGGCATTAATTTCAGGTGAAAATAAAGACAAAAATTGACCAACATTCAGATATTTTTTTATTATGCTGGACCTAAGCTTTCAGCTAACATAAGCCTCTTCAGAGTGGTTGCAGGGGCGTTAACATAAAGATATCCACCATCAAAGATGATATTTTCTTGTGTTGACATAAAAGATTGCTGTGCGATGATAACAGTGATCTTTTAGTCAGGCAATTCTATGATGTCACACCACGTGAGAGACCAAAATGTTAACAACATTATCTGTGATGTATAAAATAAAATAGTACATCTAATATTGATTGGTGGGAGAGTAGTATGATTGTTTACATCATGGATAATGATGTCAATCGTTTCATGGATGGGAATATTAGTAAATAAGTTTTGTTCATCTAAAGATGCAATTATCTGGTTGTTATTGCATCTTTAGATGAAAAAAAAAATGATTTTCTAATGTCCCAATTGACATCATTATCTGTGATGGATCCAATCAATATAACCCCACTATTTTAAAAAAAATATTATTAGAATGCACCACTCAAGTACCTTTTCATGATCCCCTAGGCAATATTATATTCAGAAAGATAGTATTGTGATGAGATCTCCTTTAGGTCCCTTCTTTTCTAATTATTATATGGCACATTTAGAAAATAAAATATTTAATGACACTAATAAATCTCCTATATATGTAAGATACATAGATGATATTTTCATTTTAACCAAAAATATTGATAAAATTTCACAACTTAAAAAGAAATTTGAAAGTCACTCCCTCCTCAAATTTACATTAGAACTTAATATTAATAATAAAATTCCATTCCTTGATGTACAGTAGTGGCCATAATATAAGGAATGCAAACAGCAAAGATATAAATATGTGTATTACTTAAAAAGTAATGCATGATTAACAATAAAATTTTTACCGAATAAAGATTTGGTTGTAATGCATAAATATTATACAAAGTTACAAAAATTTACATAATTTTTTTTTTTAAATAAAGATTAAATGGAACAAAGGAAATAAGCTACTGGACAAAAGTTAAGGAACGATGTTAATAATTTGCATAAAAGTTTATTTATCATTAAAACTTTATTTTTAAGCAATATGGCAAATTCTACATGCAAAATACTCTCTTTTGAAGAAAAAAAACTCATTATTGCTAACTATCAAGAAAAAAGGGCAATTTCAGAAATTTCTGATATGTTCTAAAAGTGTTGTTCATTGTGTAATTAGCAGGTATAAAACTGATAAAACGTTAGATGCAAAACTAAAAACCGGCAGACCTCCAAAAACATCGCAAAGAGAAGATTGAAGAATTGTTAGAATATCTACAAAAAACCATTTTGAAACTGCTATATCAATTGCCCGTAAATTTAACGAAGACACAGATAACAAGATCTCAAGGAAAACGGTTGCCCGCAGGTTAAAAAAATGCAGGATTTCATGCCCGTATTCCAGCTTCGAAGCCTCTCATTTCAAAGCGAAACCAAAGGGCCTGAAGTATGTGAGAGAACATGTTGTTTGGACTGACGCACAATGGGATACAGTTCATTTTAGTGATGAGTCCAAGTTTACTATATTTGGTTCTGAGGGCAAAACTTATGCACGCTACAGAACAGGTGAAAGACTGTTTTCTCAATGTGTCAAGAAAACCGTTAAGTTTGGTGGCAGCAATGTGATGGTGTGGGGAATGATTTCATCTGCAGGAGTTGTCCCTATTCTCCGCATGCATGGCAATATCAATGCTGAGATTTACAAAAATCTTCTTCAGCAGCATGTGGTACCAATGTTACACAATAATCTTTATGAATCTCCTATTTTCATGCAGGACAATGCACCTTACCACAAGGCTCAGAAGGTTATGGCTTTATTTGAAGAAGAAGGAATCGCCCTAATGAAGTGGCCAGCCCAGAGCTCCGACCTGAATCCAATAGTAAATGTTTGGAAGATAATTGGAGAAAAGGCTCAGAAAAGAGACCCGGAAAACCAGGATCATCTATGGTAGTTATTGAAAGACAAATGGAAGGGAATTACTGCAAATTTTTACAAGAAATTAATTAGTTCATGTGGTTGACAAGTCATTGAAAATAAGGGGATGTTTACCATATGTTTACGCATAGCATGCTCTAAATTCAGTGCTAAAGACTACTGGCGACTCTGTGAAAGAGTACTTAACAAGAGCAAGTCCACAATACCCCCGCTAATCAACAAATTTGAGGTCCTCACCTCCCCAGCAGATAAGGTTGAATGCTTTGCCCGCAGATTCTCGAACAATTCGAGTCTGGACTCATCTGGAGTTATTACACCCGACTTCTCATCTAGAACCGAGGCACAACTGAATGATGTCCACATTACACCTTCGCTTGTCTCCAAGATAATCTTAAAACTTGACCCTCACAAAGCGAGCAGTGGTGAAGGAATCCCAACCATAGTCTTAAAGAAATGTGCCCCTGAACTCTCCTCTGTCCTTTCTAAGCTCTACAAACTCTGCCTATCTGCTTCCTGCTTTCCTGCCTGCTGGAAATCTTCCTCTGTAGTTCCTGTATTTAAAAACACTGGAGAACCCTCGGACCCTGCAAATTACCGCCCTATCAGCCTTCTTCCGATCTTTGGCAAAGTGTTCGAAGCCATTATCAACACCGAGGTGGTTCAGCATCTCACAGCACACAGGCTCCTCTCGGACAAGCAATATGGTTTCCGCTTCACCAGGTCTACTGCTGATATGCTAACGACCATCACCGAGTACATATACCAGGCACTCGACAGGAATGGCAAAGCCCGAACCGTTGCATTGGATATATCTAAGGTGTTCGACAGAGTTTGGCATGCTGGCCTTCTATGTAAACTGTGGAGCTATGGTATAACTGGACATTTGTTTGAACTAATCCAGTCATTCCGCTCTAACTGCACAATGAAGGTGGTATTAAACGGACATGCCTCCCAGAAATACCATACAAACACAGGTGACCCCCAAGGCTCCATCTTAGGTCCTACACTCTTCCTGATATACATTAATGATCTCCCTGATTCCATAAGAGCCCAAGTAGGTTTGTACGCCGATGACACCACAATTTACTCTCGCCTCCTACAAAAATCTGGTGTAGGCGTCAAAGCTAACCTCGCAGCCGAGATTGAAAATGACCTCCAATCCATATTGGACTGGGGTAAGAAATGGCTAGTAAATTTTAATGCTTCTAAAACGAAGCTACTCTCAATTAACCATCATCGACAATCTCACCTACCTCCCATAAGCATGGACCAGGCTTGCCTCCCAGAGAGTAAAACACTACGCCTCCTTGGTCTCACACTTTCAGCGGACCTCAAATGGAATGGCTATATCGAATTCATTGCTAAATCCGCTGTTATGAAAGTCGGTTCTCTGTGTAGGGCCCAGAAGTTTTTTCCGTCTAAATCTATCCTGCACATATATAAATCTACCATCCACCCGTGCATTGAATACTGCTACCATATCTGCTTGGGTGCCCCTGCTATTCTTCTTGGGCTTCTTGATAAGGTTCAGAGGAGGGTCTGTAATATGATAGATACCGACTTGGCAGACCGACTGCAGTCTCTCTCCCACCGGCGCGACGTGGCTTCCCTGTGTCTCTTCTATAAATACTTTCACGGCTTCTGCTCCGATGAACTTAGATCACTGGTGCCCCCTAAATACGAATTTGCACGAGATACTAGATTAGCAACTAGATCCCACCCTTTTACAGTGAAAGCGATAAAATGCAACGGCAACTTCTACTCCAACAGTTTCTTTCCTCGCACTTCCTGACTGTGGAATTCCCTTCCACACGATTGCTTTCCCGACGGCTACAATCTCCAGGAGTTTAAATGTAAGGTCAATAGACACCTCCTAACACACTAACCTGCTTCCATTTTATCAAACACTCTTCCCATCTGCCCAACCCTCATCCTCTGTATCCTTACTCATCTATCACCTTCCTCCTGACATTCCCTATGTCTAACCACTCCTTCTCTTTACCTTCCCCTATGTAGCCCCATGCGCAATAGTGGCAGTGGAATGCCTTGCTTGGGGTGAGATGATTAAAAAAAAAAAACAAAAAAAAAACAAATATTCAATTTTGTTGATATTTTGTTCAATCAAGTATTAACAAGATCATTCCTTAACTTTTGTTCAGTAACTTATTTCCTTTGTTCCATTATGTAAATCTTTGTAACTTTGTATAATATTTATATATTACACCCTAATATTTATTTGGTAAAAATTTCATTGCTTATCATGCATTACTTTTTAAGTAATACACATATTTATGTCTTTGTTGTTTCCGTTCCTTATATTATGGCCACTACTGTATTTATTGATTACAGCACACAGATTTACTACTTATCTATATAAGATACCAACTAACATAAACTCGCGTCTTCTTAATTATAATAGTGAATGCCTCCAACGATATAAGTTAGCTGTTATAAAAAACTAAATTCAACAGACACAAATGATATCTTCTTCCATAGCCATATTCTATAAAGAATTACACAACATTAAACAAACACTTGTTAACAATGGATTTCCTAACTCCATCATTGATAAACAAATTAAAATGTATCTCAATAAACTTAATATCTCTAACAATATTAATAATAGCATATGTCAAAATGAACATGACAGTATTAAACTACCGCAGTTAAATGCATAATAATTACAAAGATGATGAAACAACACTCAAAAACATAATGTTAAACCAATTAATAATAATAAACAAATTAAGCTCATCCTATATTATAAAAAAATTACTAACAATTGACCTCATAGTCTCTATAACCCTACAACCACACAACTAAATTCTCTACAGAAAATCAATGTAGTGTATGAATTTACATGCCTGTTCAGAGATTGTATCTCTTATGCCAATAATAAACCCATTGCATATATTGGTTTTGCTACAAGCATGCTCTCGCCACCTTTCTGATCATAGTTCTTCAGAAAATTTTTTTTTTTTTAATCAAGACACACTAACCTGTTCCCATATAAATATAGCCATGTATGTAATATTAGACAGCATTTGTTTAACAGCCATGATTGTGCCACAGATTATGAAGACACTTGGTTTACAGTTTTACACAGTTCTCGCTTGGCATACCATCTCTGAATTCTTGAGACTGTATTTATAAAAATTCACCAGCCTAGCCTGTGTAGACACTAGCATTTTATCCACTCCATACACTTGTTGAAGGGACTCTGAGTGATTTTTTTATACTCTTGTAGAACTTGCTATTTTTTCACCCCACCCCGCTTGAATTTTAATTGTTTGTAGTTAAAATTTTCTCTTTTAATCACGTTCCAACTTTCCCTCCTCAAGTGTTATATAGGAAGAAAGTGTCAATACACACGTGTGGTCGAACATGGATTACCAGCCACAAAATATAACCATTGAACGAATTGTGCTACTGGAATCAAGTGACTATAAATATTTAGTATATAAAGCACTCAAATAGAAGTCTGAGTGTGTTTTTGTTCACATGATTCCGGTGTTGTGCGTCATTGAAGAAATTGTTTCTGAGTGAATTACTCAATAGAATTATTCTAAGAATATTATTATGTATTATTCTAAAGATTCATTTAGTACATTAACTTTACGTAAAGATACTAAAATATTATAACTCGCCAATAGCAAGTTACCAAAAGTTCCCTTCAGAATAATTTTATGAAAACTAATGTGATAAAAGAAATACAGCTTGTGTCAAATGTAAAGGACAGTAAAACCATGTACAACCTTCTTCATGAAGTTTATAGGTTTCCTACTTAACCAGAATCCCAATGATATTCTGTTGAGATGGCATGAACATTTTGATGAACTTCTCAGTAGGCACTCAGAGGTTGACAAAGTATTTATCAGATCTATACCTGAAAAGTCTGTTAAAGAAATTCTTGTGAAGCCTCCAATGTTTGAGGTTAAAAGTGCTTTCAAAAATGTTAATGGTGGAAAGTTACCTGGAATGGATGGTCTGTATGCCAAAATTTTTAAGTATGCTGTTGCTATATACCTGGAACATTAACAATATTCTAGATGACTGGAGAGATGCTGTCATGGGTGTTCTGTGCAAGGGTAAGGGTAACAGGGATGACTGTGGAAATTATTGCAGCATATTGGTCTTGTCTGTTGGCAAAGTTCTTGTAGAGTTCTACTAGATCATTTGTTGCACCACATTGCTGATGAAGTTCTTCCGGAGTCATGTTCAGTCTTTAAGGCTGGATGCGGCACTGTAGATATGATCTTCACATCCAGACAACTGCAGGAAAAGTTTGTGGAGCAAAATATGGATCTCTACCAGGTATTTGTTGACTTGACAAAGGCATTTGACATTGTAAACAAAAAGACATTGTGTGATATTTTTATTGAAGCACTGATGCCTTTGAAAGTTTGTTTCCATTCTGCAATTGTTTCATGATGATATGAAGTTATGAGTTAATGTTGGTGATGATTGTGAATGGAATCAAGCAATGTGACATTCCAGTTCCAACCCTGTTAGCCCTATACTTCTCTATCATTTTTGTGCAGGCTTTTACGAACTGTAACCATAACATTTACAATTACAATCATTCAACAGGAAAGCTGTTTAACATCAGGAGGTTTAATGTAAAGTTGAAGGTTCACTTATTGCTGATCAGGGATTTGCTCTATGCCGATGACTGTGATCTTGTAGCTGATTTGGATGAGGACATGCAGCATCTCATGGATGCTTTTTCTGATGCAAAGAACTGCACTGGGTTTGACTATCAGTTTGAAAACATGGTAGTCATGTACCAGCTAGCTCCAGGGAAGCCATATCATGAACTAAACATCTTTGTCTATGGTGAAAGGTTGAAAATTGTTTGTGCATTTGTGTATTTAGAGAGCACATTGAGCGTGTCCTATGATCTTGATGTAGAAATATCAAACTGCATACAGAAAACTAGTGACGTGTTTAGGAAACTGAATAAATGTCTGTGGTCTTGATATGGAATTTTTGTGAGTATAAAGCTGAGGGTTTGTGTTCTTATAGCACTCCTTTACATTTGTGAGACATGGATGGTCTACTGTAGACAGATTCTTTAATAAAATTAGGTGGGGGTTTGTAACAATATATATAAATATACTGTTTAATTAAAAACAGAATATCTACTCAGATACAAGTATCGATCATAAATACTATTCAAACAAATAAATTAAATACATTGGTTGTTAATTTCATTTTGTTAATCTCTGGAACTTTCTGTAAACCAATAAGATTAAAAAATTAATCCATGGAGAATTTATAAGTCTAAAGCTAAAAGTAATAATAAGCATTAATTTAAAAATAGTAAACTTCCTTTATGTAACACCGGACTTAGTAAATAATACTTACCAACCATACATGAAATCTAACACCAACCATAATAGTTCCACTCTAAGTCTAATCATTTCCCAAGTATAATCAAACATTTACCCTCCTTCATAGAATATAGAATTAGTAAAAACTTATCTAGTGAATATGTATTTTATAAACATAGCGATTTTTCTGAAGAATAGTGGCTACAAAAACTATGACAACAGGAAAAATAGAAATAGAAAAATCATTTGGTATGCATCCTCATTTAACTAAATTGTTAGCACTAAGTTGGGGCAGAAGTTCCACAATTTAATTAAGAAACATTTCCCTAATAATAACCATGTAAGTAAAGTTTTTAATAAAAATACCTTTAACTTAGGTTATAGTTATACAAATAATCTAGAAAAAAATTATTAAAAATCATAATAATAAAATCTTAAATCAACATGCAAACCAAAGTAACAATAATTATTCCAATAATGAAAATAATAATACAAACTTATACAATTGTTGAAATCCTAACAATTGCACACTGGAAAATTCTATTGTTTACCAATGTGCTAAATCATCTAATGAAAACCCAACTATTAAAAAAAGTTTACATTCATTCTACTAAGAACACTTTTAAGCAGAGGTGGTATTTGCACTTAACTTCTTTCAAGAATAATGTGTATCGAAACCAAACATCTCTTTCTGTGTATTTTTGGTAGTTAAAAGAAACAAATAAAACCCCCAAGGTAAAATGGAAAGTTCTGAAAAAAAAAAAAATCAAGAATCTGAAAATCATTCTATGACATTTGCCCTCTGTGCCTGAATGAAAAGCAGCATATTATAAAGTTTCCTAAAAAATAAAGTACCACTAAAATGAATTGACACTATTATGTAAACATCGTAACTATTTTCACTTTAAAATTTAATATATTATAATGTTCATTTATAATTTATGCTCTCATATTGCATACCAATTATTTTATTAAAATTAGTGACCTATGCAATACTTATTTGGTTTTCATAATTCCAATATACCATAGTATATCATAATTACTTTATCCAAATTTTAACCTAAACAATTTAGCCCCTTTAAATACAGAAACAAAAATTACGTTAGTTTTATTATTATTAATTATTACAGATCGAAAAGAACCAACTGGGAAAAATTTATTCTGTTCCAATATAAACATAGAAAAAAAAAAAGACAATATTTTTTTTGTTGAGAAAAGATTCACTTGTTCAAAGAAAGATTGTGAAAGGGACTAAAAATAAATATGAATCAGAATTTACGTGAAATTACCCATTTAGAGTGAAACAGCAAAGATAAACAAGGTTACGGGGTGGGATGGCAATTGTTGACAGAAATGGTATTACCAGCAAGCAGGGCTGTCTGAGAAAGTTTTTTTTTTTGTTTTTCTAACTTCTCAACGACATAACTGATATCAAAACAAAAGAGATGGAAAGTGATAATGAAATTTTGTTTTTTTTTTTCAAAACAAAAAAAACTTTCCAGCTGAAATTTTAGCATATGCTAGCTAGCATGAATAAAAAGTGTGAAGTGAGACAAAGTCAATTTGAGTTGCCACAAACTTAAAAACTTGAACCAGAGATGAAGTTATATTGCCAACCAAAAAATTTGAATTAATAGGAAGAAAAACGCTTCGCAAATTACTACTTAAAGAAATTGATTTGTTTGTTTGTTTTGGGTTTTATGCCATATCAACCGCTATGGGCCATTTAATGCCAAATCCAGATTGCGCATATATATTAAATATATATACTTTGTAAACATAATTTAAGGATAATGTCCTTAAACCAGAGCTCGTTTATTTTTACTCCAATAAACTCCGGTAAATGATTTCAGATTTTTTCTATCTGGTATAAGTTGATTATTTATATCAAGTAGATTGATTTATTTGCATGGCCAATTGGTGTAGTTTTTCCACTACCAGTTTTATTTACAGTGGGTAAAGTTCCGATGTAGTATTATCCAACAGTAAGTTGATTGTTTGGGTTTTTATGGTATATTAATTAGCCCAGATTCCTCTGCAATTCCACCGTAGGATTGTATTATTTTGTAATTTCATTTTTTGGTGTGTAATTTTTCTGAATTAGGGTTATTGCTCTTTTTTGATTTGTTTTTAGTGTTCAGCTCATCAATTTCCATCCCTTTCAGAAAACTAAACCCATTTTCTGTGTCAACCTTCGAAGTTGATGGTTCTGTAGGTTGACTTGCTAAGTTTGAAATCTTTATACATTCCCATGAGGAAGATGGAGTATGGTTTCTCTTAGATTGTGATAGGCGTTCTTCTTTGTTCTTGTTTGATTCAGGGTTTTGTATATTATTTTTCCCATTGTTGTCACTTTTAGAAGTTGAAAGACAGATTGATGGTCATTGCAAATTCTGTTTTTTAGTAGGAGTGGTCTGTGTCTGTGATGTTTTTTTTTGCTATTTCTTTTTCATTCTTTATTTTATCATGGGTTTTTTAATCTGAGTAGGGGCTTCCAATTGAAGTGTCTGTTGAGTGCTATTGGCGTTTTCTTTCTTTAGTTCTGCTTGGAATTTTGTCCACTCACTTGGGTCTAATTTTTTAAGTTTTTCAATAGCATTCTTTATTTTTTTCCTTCATTGGTTGTTTCAGCTCTCCGTGTAACAGAAGCATAGCTAATCTCACCCATATAGACCTCTACAATTTTCCTGGCCTCCAGGAAAGATACATTTCTCTTATGTTTTACTTCAATGATTTCTTTTTCTTTCCTGTAGACGTCACAAGATCTTGCATATGCTGGATGGTCCTGTTGATAATTTGGACATCTTAGTGGTTTCAAACATTCCTCCTCTTTATGATTTGGTTCTTTTTCTCCACATTTGGCACATGTCTGTCGTCCTCTGCAAGCGTCCCTGTGGTATCCAAATTTTTGACATTTGAAGCACCTCAGGGGAGCTGGAATGTACTGTTCGACTTTCTCCAGATAATATCCTATTTTGATTGTTTTAGGGATTTGGAGCTGATTAAAAGTCAATATATAGGTATTAGTTTCAACTTTTTTGTCACCCTTTCTTATGTTTACTCTTTTTATATCTGTCACTCCCTGTTTTCCCAGGGCCTCTCTTGTTTCCTCAACTCCCGACTTCTGATTACACCTTTGGAAGTGTTTAGCCTCTCATGTGATAGGCTATGCAATTGGAATCATGAAATCTTTTCATTTTTAGTAGGTTTTCTGCTTGTCTCTTGTTATCCACCTCAACAAGTAAGTTTCCATTTCTTAATTTTTTAACATTTTTTGGGGTTGCTCATGTAGAGATAACTCTTTCAATCAGGAATGGGGAGAATTTAGCAAGACAGACCTCTTCCAAGGATTCAATGATAATGAATCTGGGGAAGTCTGCTGGTTCACATTCAGAGTATGATTCGGATAAATTTCTTTTAGGTTTTTTATTCAAAGATGCCATGTTTTGGTTTTTTATTTTCACTGGCCCTGTGCTCCACCACCCACAGAGTCCAACTTAAGAAGAGAATGAACCAAGGAGGAAACCCATTTGCCTTGGCTGAGACAGGGATACACGACCAGTATACTCATATTGAGAGTAAGTCTTCAGCCTCTGAAAAATTTTGGTTATAGAACTCTTCAATTTAGCAGTGATGAAAAAGTCTTTTGCTCTCAACACAGTTGACCCTCAGACCCCGCCTTGTAGCTCATATAAGATAAAGGGATGTGAAATGTTCCACTAATATAATTTCAATACTACTGGGATAGAAAGGAATATATATGAGCTAGGGCATGTTGAGACCAGCTGATTGATTGGATTGGGCCTCTCCGACTGCCCGTCTAGCCCAGGTAAGGGCTAAAGTGGTCTGAAGACACATGTCCTCTTTGCACCCAAGTCATGAACTTCTCAACCACCAGGATTCTGTCCCCAGGCATTACGGGTTGCCACCTACGGCCAACAGGTGGCTCCCTTGGGGGTCTTTTTACCCCCTGCAGAGGTGCAGTCGACGTATTCCGAAGCCCCGCTGACAGAGCGATTAAAGAAATTGATTGAAACTTCCGTTCTGTTGCCAGATTGATAGGAACAGTGTTTCGGAAGAAGACGATTGGTGATTATTTTTCTCTATTTTTTTTTTTACATAAAGACTTTCTACAACTTATTCAGACGTCATTCAATTTATATTTGGTGCCGTTTTCATTTTCCCAATTGTGCGTGCACATCCAGCTTGTTTAGTTTAATGGAGAGACATCTAGTGAGAATTCAACATGACTTCCTTGAGATCAATTTCACAATGTGGGAAAGGGAGATCACCGTTGGAAAGGTCAACCCGAGGACCAGCTGCTGTATCGGCCTGAATAACCATAGGGAAAGAGTGAGAACCAATCTATCTGGTTCAAAATGCTGAGAGAGAGAGAGAGATTTCATTGACCAAGAGACAGAGAAGACCAACACAGAGCCAGGTGATAGGTAGGACAGTTTTGGTTTCTTCCTGAAATTGTTGTTGCTTGCCATTTTCCAAAATCGATTTCCTTCTTGTTTTTATAGACTGTTAATTGTATTTCTTTAAATATCTGGCCACAGGGAGGAACAAGAAATAGCAGATTTGGAAATAGATGATGTAGAACATCAAGTGTCTAAGGAGTTAGGGGGTCAGTTGGGGGGACCCAGGGTGCCGAGCTTTGGGGTGATGCGAAAGAGTTGAATAGTTGGTTGGCAGCAGTAGATAAAAGTCAGCTAAATTTACAAGCTGACTGAGAGGGAAACAGTGTGCATGGTGTTTGGCGCAGCGATGGGAGAACCATCAGAATTCATAAAAAAAATATTGGAAAAAGACCCACAGTCGACACGGGGGAAGT
The DNA here is from genome assembly GCA_037127315.1 of Ascarosepion bandense. Classification (NCBI taxonomy): domain Eukaryota; kingdom Metazoa; phylum Mollusca; class Cephalopoda; order Sepiida; family Sepiidae; genus Ascarosepion; species Ascarosepion bandense. The sequence goes on along the minus strand of JBBBDQ010001627.1, from coordinate 2,076,314 downwards.
TGAAGGAACAATTAGTGGAGGAATATGCTAATGAGGGAACGGGCATAGAGGCCATGAGAAGCCTCACGGGACTAGTTCAAGATAGGAATGAGAGACCAGAAGAGTTGGGGAAAAGAATGGAGAGACTAGCCTCTCTGGCCTTTCTTACTGTATGGCACTTTGCCAGGTCGGTTTCGATCCAGATAGCTGGTTGATTGTTCACGATGATCTCCCTTGTCCCACACTGTGTTGATTGAAAACAAGGCAGTCACATGAGTTTTCCACTGTCTCTCTGCCGAATTAAACCAAACCAGGAAGTGTGAACACAATTGGATAATAAATGAAAGAAATATGACACCAAAAAAATAAATGGACCAACGTCTGAAGCGTTATAAAATAAAGCCTTTATATACAGAAAATAATTCTCATAATAGTCATTTGGATAACTCCCAATCCCTGCTCCTATCAAGCTGGCAATGGAACAGAAGTCTCTTAAGTAAATCAAATTATCCTCCTAAGCAATAATCGAGAAATCTGGCTAGCTGCAGCATTTTGCTTGGAAGTGTTCCAAGTTCGCAGCAAGTCCAGTTGACTTTGGTTCTTTTTCTCCGGAATGTTGCGGAAATTGCTGAAGTGCTGGGTTATGGGTAGGTTGGTGCAGTTTGTCTTCAGAATCGAAATTGAGGTGGATTTCTTGTTCTGGGTTGGATCACTCTGCGTCTTTAATTCTGTTCAGCTGGCAATTTCTAAAACCTTGTCCTCAAAATCACTTCTTGTTTGTCTTTAACTATGGTTGGTTGATTGGCGACAGGCTTCTCTACGGTTGGCACCCAACGGCATGGCGTTTATCTGTCTCTTTATTTCTTCAGCAGGGAACTGTCTTTGGCAGGCAGTGATTTTTCTATGGTTTGCACCCAACTGCGTGGCAATTATCTCTCTGTGATTACATCTCTGGGCCGGGATCTCAAACTCACTGGAACTCCAACTCAAACTAACTTTGGTCCCTCGGAACCCTGTATTTATGCCCATGCCATGGTGTTGGGCTGACGGACGCTGGGTGTCTAACCCCTCATCTTGGCAACCAATAGAATGCTGAGGTTAGCTGCTACTCATTGTTGCCTTTGGTCTATCCAATGGGATTAGTCTTATTTCCATGATGTCGCCTCCCACTTTCGGGGCGCTGGTTCATGGAACCAATGAGATACCTCTCTGTCTTGTGATGTCATCTTCCTATACCCCTTTTCTGGGCTAGACTTATCCAGTGAATTTTCTTTCTCATGAAATAATTTTGTGTCTTTCTTAATCAATCACTATTAACCTTTTGAACTTGTCATAAAAGCCTATATGACTAAACTTTTCCCTTTTCGCCTTAAACAACCAAACAGGTCACAGATGGTCTTTGTTTACATTGTCACTTAGATAAGAATTCCCGCATCTGCATTTCCAATACCTGTATTTTTGATCACTGATATTTTTAGAGCTTTCCGTGATGAGAGAAAGATATTTTTTTATCAATTTCTTTTTCCTAATTTATGTTAGCTAGACAATTCCTTCATTTCACTTGTCACCTTTATGGGTGGGTTTGATTCTCTTAATTTTCCATTTCAACCTTCACCTAGGGCATCTGGATTGTTTTTATGTTTTTAATCAGATTATCAATGTCTATTGTTCTGTGTTTTATCTAACCTCAGAAATAAAAACAAAAATTCATTTCTCTTTACTTTCTTTCTCTTCTTTTCTTCTCAGGTTTAGAATAACAGCAAAGAAAACAAAACTTGTTGCCTTTTGTTTCTTTTACCTTCGCTCACATTCGGAGAATAAAAAAACTTATCAGTGTATTTCCTTCTGAAATAGTAATTTCTTCTGTTCAAAAAATTTTCCAATTATAGTTAATAAATACTTAATAAAATTAATTACTTCTGTTCCGCTAAATATTGTTACAACTAAGGTTAGGGAGAATGCGGCAATCCAGGTCCAGTTAGCATACCTGTATGTCAGAGTGCTACAGGATGAACACATCTGACATGATGTATTAAAAGAGGGTCCTGTAAGGTTGGCAGCGGCAAAGATAGGGAAGATAGATGCACGAGACGCAGAGGTAGGGGGCATGTGAGCAGTTAGCTGATGACCTTGTGATAATATAACGAAAGAAAATTCAAGAAGCTGACCCAGATGTAGGGCATGTCAGTTTCATTTGACCTCTTCTTCCAATTGTGTTTTCTTCTTTTTCACTCCACGCCAACCCAGACGTAGGGCACGCCACAGTTTCATTCACCCTCTTCTTCCAACATCCTTTTCTTCATTTTCACACCATGCCACTAAAGAGGACAACACAATGACAAAATGAACATGTTATGTACCACTCCTTTATTTGTTTTGCCTTCTCTTTCTCTCAACCTGTCGCGATCTATGAAAAAGAGGAAGGAACAAAGACTTTACATTCTGCTACTACACAACCATGAACATTAAACTTCTGCAGACATTTTCAAATACCTACATTACTACTATGAACAATTTTAACTACAAAACTGCATGCATTTTCTCAATAAACATTTATCTTTTTTGCAAATATATTATAGTGTTCAGTTGACAAAATTTCACTTATATTTTCCTTCTTACACTTTCGTCATTCTGTAAATAAATCTTTACTTTAAGATTTTTACTTTAAGAAATATTTTATCCTTTCACATTTCAACCTTCAACTTTCTTATATTTAAATTGTGGGGACTTCGGGCGTGTTTGGCACAAGGCCAATTTACTAAGCATCACCGAGGCCCCTACACTATTGTGTATGCCTTCCAAAAGCTGGATTACCATCTAAGCGGTGATGTATTTACCATAAAAACTGACTATAAAACCCTTCAGTATTTGCTGGAAACAAACTGGGCAAATAAGAAAATACAGCAATGGGTGCTGAAATTAAGCAGATACAACTGCAAGATAGAGTACCTAGCAGGGAAAGATAACACCTGTGCAGACTTACTCTCCAGGACACCCAAAAAGTTAGGAGGAGGAATCTATGAATGTAGAGCCAGAAGTAGATGACAGAGCCTATCAAATAGGAGTAATCAACTCCCATAAGCTGAAAGATTGCTCTATGTTAGAGACAGATGAGGAGGAAATTATACAGCCGATAAGAGATCCCCAGTGGATAGATCAGATTAAAGAAGAGCAGGTAGACAAATAAATAGCTACCATCAGAGAGAGGGTGGAGGCAGGAGAAACCTCCAAGTATATGATACATGAAGAGAAGCTATACTATCTTTCCTGTAAAGATGAAGAAATTAGATCCAGGTTGTATAAACCCAGGGATCTAAGGATGAAGATATTGGAACATTGTCATAAGACCCATGAACTGATAGGAAGGAATTACTACTGGCCTAGACTATAATGAAGTTACTGATTACGTTAATGGCTGTATGATGTGTCAACTGCAGAGTAGAAGACAGAAACTAGCACTGTTGGAAGTGCTGGATATTCCAAATTTTCCCTTTGAGAAGATAAGTATGGATGTGTCAGGACCATATGAGAAGATCCCCCCAGAGGTAACATCTACATAGTGAGCTTTATAGACTGGTTGACAAATTGTGTGGAAGCCTTCGTAGTACCTGATAAGAAAGCTAAGACCATAGCAGACTTAATTATGGCTGAAATTTCTTCCAGGTATGGTGCTCCTGTGTGCCTGGTGACAGACAATGACCTGAGAACGTGAATTATGTTATGAGGGAAGTGGTAGCAAGCTTGGTATATATAACAACGTCCCCCTACCACCCTCAGAGTAACGCCAAGGTGGAGAGATTCCATAGGACCTTGGGAGACATTTTGGCAAATTTAGTGAGAGACAATGTCTAGAATTGGGACCTGTACCTGACACAGGTTATCGCAGCAGTGAGGTTCATGATCAATGAGACATCTAAATTCTCACTGTATTACATGCTTTTTGGCAAAGATGTGGTCTTGCCAATAGATAAGTTATTGAAGCCCTGTAGGAAATATGGGAAAAGATCACCATCAGTTGGTGATAGAACAACAGTATAGGTTGTTTGTACAGGCCAAAAGGCAAATAAAAAGAGCCCAAAAGAGGAGAAATGACAGGGTGAATGCTAGTAGGAAGGTAGTAGAATTTACGATTGGAGACCCCGTGTACTACAAAATTCATTTGAGAGAAGAAAAACTGGACAAGAGATGGGAACCATACTATAGAGTAATAGAGCAAACTGGTCCAGGATCATATGTAGTTTGGGACCAGATGGCTGGTTGAACAAAGAGAACTCATGCCAATGATCTAAAGTTAGCTGAGGTGGCTAATTGGGAAATGAGTGAGCCAAAAGCCATGAAAAGAAGGACAAGGAAAGTGACCCTTGTAGAACCAGAAGAATTGGAAAGAGATGAAGATTCAGAGAGAGAGAGGAAGAAGAAAAAGATAGAGAGATTGATCAGCAAACTATTACAATGGACCATAGAGGCCTGGACAAGATGGGATTCATGTCAGAGTGGTGTCCATCGGTGGCAGCAAGCAGTGTTCACGCATCATCTGTGTTGTTGCAGAGGGGACCTTGTAATGTCACTATTCCGTCTCAAGGGCCTAAGAAGTCCAAGAATCGAAGTTGAAACTTTGTGAACCAGAACCAGAAATTGAATTGAGAAAAATGGAGAAATGAAAAAGAGTTAGAATTTTAATTGACAGAAAATGAAGAGGTCCAGGGCTCACAGTCAAAACTATTCAAGGAAAAAGAAAGAGAAGAAACCCCTCCTTCCCAGACCTGAGACAGTTAGGAAATGAAGAGGAGTCAGGGGAAGAATCAGAATTACCCCTTAAGAAGAGATTGAGAAGGGCAGACACACCCAAATCTCAATAAGGGATGGCTTGAATAAGAACCCTTTAGAGACCCTAAGAGAGGAAATAAAAGTAGTGGTGGTTGGAGAGGATGGGTGAGTGGATAGCATGTCATGGTGGGAATGAAATCGATAGTCAATGATACTGACAGCCGGCAGTGGTGGTGGCAGAGCATGACCACTGTGGCACTGTGGCACTTCTCTGAACCAATCATTCTACTGGTAGTTAATTGGGAAAGAATTGGAAGCTGGAAAAGGTAGTAAGAGAGAAAAGTAGTGAGAATAATTAAATGAGGAATTATTTTGATTAATGAGTTATTAAGTGAATAAAAACAGAAAATCTGTTACTCTTGCAGGAATGGCCAAAATGAAAGGACTGATATTTCTGATGAAGATGATGATGATGAGGATAGATTCTTGGAGAAAGAGCAGAAGTACCATATTTAAGAAGACAAGCAAAGTGATAATAACAAGGCCAAAACGGGTGGTCACTTTTGTGAAAGATTTAAACTCATACAAGGTGCTACTGAACAGACTGAAGGATGAGATAAGGAAGCTGGGAATAGTAAGAATAAAAGTAGCACAGAATAATCTAGGACAGGAAGAGAATCTTAGATTCTTATATCCCTTGGAGATGGAAAAGGCTGTAATAGAGGGCCAGTGGAAGGATATGAGGAATTACATGAAAGAAATTGAACTACTATAGACTAGAGAAAAACAAGCATTAGTTCCCATCGTTGGGAATGCGCTAAACATCCTATTTGGAACAATCTGAGGATGATGTTAAGGTCATAAGAAGGAGCCTAGGAAGGTAGAGAAGGATCAGAAAATCCTGGCTCAGAGGGCATGGCACAGTGTTTTGATATTGAATGTTACTAGACTAGAATTGGCAAAGAATAGAGCCAGTATCAATGGATTAATAAGTAGCCTGAGTGAGCTAAAACAGGAAATTGCTAATGGTTCAGGGGCTATGGCAACTGAAGTACAACGACTAAGTAGATTTGTTCAATAGTATTTCCAGTTGATCACCATTACTAATAGGGTGCGACAGACTAGTCGGTCACTGACAATTCTGTGGGAGCACATAAGAGCTCAAATGGACATGTTATCATTGGGATATTTGTCCCCTAGCATAGTAGCTCCAGCGCATCTAGAAAGTTTGTTAAAAATACAGAGCGAATTGCCCCATCACCTTAGATTACCGGTAGATTTCACCAGAGAACTATGGAAATATTATAATGCACTAGGTTGTGTAACCATGTTAGAAAATAACAAATTGCTAGTTTTGATGTTTATTTCGTTGTTGGATAGAGAGAGTATTTTATAAATATACCAAATTATAAACTTACCTATTTCCTACCCATATGCGGATCAACGTTTGGGGGTATTAGTGAGATACAGAATTGAAATCGAATATATAGCCTTGACTTCAGCTAGGACGAAATTTATGATGCTGTTGACAGATGAAGCAGGAAGGTGTAAGAAGAATGCCTTGAGAACCTGTACCTCACTAAGTCCCATTTATGTGGCAGGTAATCACAGAATGTGTGTATTGGAATTGTTTGAAAATAAAAAGGAAAGAAATTAAGAGGAATTGTCAAGTAGAAGTGTTAACAAAAACAATGCCGCCACAGGCTGTTAGTGTATCTGAAGGTGTGTGGGTGGTAGCAGTTCAGAAATCAATTAGATTGTCCAAGGTATGAGAAGAGGAATCCACTAGGACAATAAAAGTAAAGCTGCCGCTATCCTTAGTAAATTTGTTCCTTGGATGCTCAGCATTCAGAGTATCCATATCCCTATCTCCTTATTACCAGAGAGAAGAGAAATATGAGGAAAAGGATTTGGTTGTAGAATTGATTAACAAGAGTTCGGACAATTATACAGAAGTGTGGAATCCCATAATGAAGGAATGTCAGCCCTATTGGAACCTGTAGAGAAGATAAATAAAAATCAATTAAGGGACCAACTAGAGACATTTGGAGATGGAGGCATGGCCTGGGAGGATAGTAACAGAATTATAATAAATTGGCCAGCTGTAATAGGTACTTTGATATTTATTGCTGTAATAGTAGCAGCAATATGGAAATTTAATGAATACAGAAGGAAATCGATTAAAGGTATCCTGAGGAGTTGCAATACCGAAGAAGGGGAGTTGTCGAGTAGTGTTCAGTCTCCTGACAAACCATCCCCAGATGAAGAAGAAATTGCATTGGCTTTGACATATGAAGTGGAGGTGCAGTCAGCTTCAGTGGAAACCAAACCCATAACCCCAGTGAAGTAGAAAAGAACAATGACCAAGAAAAGCAAGCCATAGTAAACACATTTTCACACACACACACACACACAAACACAGAGAGGCACATACCCATTTTTCTTTTTGTTGCAGGTATAAACAGAAGAGGAGAAAGAACTTTTTAAAATTGCATGCGTAGATTTATTAGTGCATGAGAAAATTATAGGTATAACCAGGAGAAGGAAAAGAAATTTTTTTTCAAATTATTTGAAGAAATTTTATAAAATAACCTTTTGATTAAGTATGTAAATTTTACAGAAGCAAAAGAAGAAAACAAGAACTTTTTAAAGTTGCATTCGAAAACTTAGTAGTGCATGAAAAGTAGTGCATGCTAAATCATGTATTGGGGTTTGTGATGTCATTTATGGGTAAATGACAGGATGAGTAAGGGAGAGATGTAACAATATTTAGCATGGCAGAAACAGAAAAATTATGTTAGTTTTTTATTATTATTATTATTATTATTATTACATATCAAAAAGAACTAACTAGATAAATTTATTCTGTTCTAATATGAACATAGAAAATAAAGACAATTTTTTTGTTGAGAAAAGATTCACTTTTTTAAAGAAAGATTGTGAAAGGGACTAAAAATAAATACGAATCAGAATTTAACACATGAAATTACCTATTTACAGTGAAACAGTAAAGCTAAACTAGGTCATGGGGTAGGACGGCTATTGTTGACAGAAATGGTATTACGAGCAAGCAGGGCTCGCCCGAGAAAGATTTTTTTTGGTTTTTTTAAATTCTTGACAACACAGCTGGTATCAGCTGGTGATAGCGAAATTTTGTATTTTTTTGAAACAAAGAAAACTTTCCAGCTGAAATTTTGGCATATGCTACCTGGTATAAATAAAAGGTCCAAAGTGTCAATAGACAGTGATGAGTGAATCTCCACAGAATGCAATCGGAATCAGTGTCTGTTAATCAGAAAGCAAAAAGACGAAAAATTCCATTTTTTTTATCCCATCAAAATACAAAGCCAAAACACACTTGTGGAAAGTTACAAAGGTTATTGCAAAATATAGACAAAGTTAAAAGAGAGACAATTAATTATGAGAATGATTAAATTGGTATTTTCCTGAGAAAGGAATTAATGACATAAATTCTGCCCAAACGGGTAAAGAGAAAAATATCTCATTGGCTGAATTGAAGGGAAGAAGATAGAAAAAGCAGACATCAAACAATGACTTTGCTTAAAGGTGGGAGAGAGAGTGATTTTATTGGCTGCAAGAGCCAGACACTAGAATTGCATAAACTCCCCTGGTAATCGTCGGCCCCAAACCAGTAAAAGATGGACAAGCATAACTACAGAGCCCCGAGGGACCAAAGTCAGTTCCAGCTCAAGTCTGAGAGCCAGGTCGAAGTTCCAGCACCGCACGGAAATGAAGACAATTTATTGCCACTGCCAGCCTTACCCACCATACCCAAAGACAGTTCTTCAGCAGTTTCTGTGAAGCTTCGGTGTGAAGTGAAACGAAGTCAGTTCAAGTTGCCACAAACTTAAAATCTTCAACCGGAAGTGAAGTGATATTGTCAACCAAAAACTTGAATTAATAATAATAAGAAAAATGCTTCGCAATGTACTACTTAAAGAAATTGGTCAAAACTTCTATTCCATTGCCAGATTGATCAGAACAGGGTTTGGGAAGAAGACGATTGGTGATTGTTTTTCTCTATTTTCCTCTTGTACATAAAGACTT